>VNJW01004424.1:0-38743 GCA_008042615.1 Drosophila auraria | reverse complement strand
TTGAGCAAAGTTTAAAAGAGACAAATTCTGTACGCAGCTGCATTACGAATTAATACTGCGCCCAAAAGCACGCAACACTTTTTTTTCGCTACTGCCGTTGTGGCTCAAGATGGTAAGAAACTTAATTGTTTAATAACTTCCATGTTTATCATCCGATTTTACTCAAATTTTCAGAAAACGTCCGCAAATGCCTACTTATTTATTGTATCTATTTACTTTGAGCCAACATTTACGAATCTAGCTTATTTAAGTTTTTTTCGTTTTTTGGGGGCGGAAGTGGGCGTGGCCAAATTTTAAAACAAACTTGATCTGCGTGCAACAGATTCCAATGTTGTCACCAAACGGACAGACGGACATGGCTAGATCGACTCGGCTAGTGACGCTGATCAAGAATATATATACTTTATAGGGTCGGAGATTTCTCATTCTGCCTGTTACATACATTCTCGGTTGGCACTAACTTATAATACCCTTGTACCCTATGGGTACCGGGTATAAAAACAAGTGAGAAAGGTTAAGTGTGCTTGACTATAAGATACTCCCATAATGCATAATTATATTAACACCTCTAAAATTCTATGTCGAATACACAAAGTTTACTTACCTATTAAGTATACATGACTTTATGCAAGTTTTCCTTGATACTACATATTTAAAGATTTTGTAAATGTTTTATAAAATACCATTTAAAGAAAACTAAGCTCAATAAATAGGTAGAGACTTACATTAATGTGTGCATATAATCCTGTGCTCTCTGAGCACCTAACAACATTAATTCTGCAAATAAAACACTGATTCCCTGAAAAAAAAATTGCCATTTAAAGGACACTTGCCTCCAACTCCTTTACCCGATCCTCAACCATTCACACAATCCCTTCTTAATGAGCCTTTTGCGCACACAGATATTTGGCGATTTTTATTAGCTTCAAAAGCCCTCTCATTAAGTGAACACAATGCCTGGGAGCTTCTCATGGCCATAGCTTTGTTTCACAGGATTAAGCCACGGTGCACACACGGTATGCACTCTGAATTGCAAGGAGAAAAAGGGTCCTTGGTCCAGTCCTTTCGTGAACAAAGCCCAGCAAATGCGAAATTGGGGTGCGGCCAGTGACGTATTTTGCAATTACGTCCAACTTTTCGGGAGCGGGGATTACAATTCCATCATCAATATGCGCTCAACTAGTTCCTACTGTGGTGGATCTGTATTATCCCAAATGGTTTCTCCGGTCGCTCATATTTCTTCCCAAGTTTGTTATGTTTATTACTGGCACTTTTGTCTATTAATCAATTCAGCAGCTCTTCTCCCTCGCTAAGGAGAACGCCCCCGTCCTGGTAGAGAGCAATTTCGTGCCGGAAGGATGTTACACAGGAAGCCACAAGGGGTGGGGAATGGGATGGAATGAATGAGCTTTGTCGTCTATTTCCATTTGCAGCAAATGAGCTACGACGCCTTGAGTAACCGAGACACTCACAAAATAAAACCCAAATTGAGAACTGAGAACTAGCATCGAACCCAACAAAAACTTAATTTTTACACATTCCTGGAGTTATGCTTATTTAAATAATTATATTTTTTAAGTCTTTCTACTCCTGAAACGATCCCCGAAGAGTAAAGACGGTCTCCAAGCCAACTCCACCTCGATTAATTGTAGGGAAATTGGAAGCGCTACTCATCAGGCTCAGGCGAAATAACGTTGGTCCTCCGAGCCGAATGAATATCAACCCCTTATTTTCCAAATACAATAGACAAAATACTGAACAGAACAGAAAACCTAAAATACTAATTCGGTTATTTATCCATTTCTTCTGCTCAGTGTTGCCAGTTAGATGACTAACTGACAGACCGACTGAGTGACTCCATGAGTTCCCTCGTTCGTCAGCTAATATGCAGCCGTGAAGTTCGGTGACACTCGGCTACCGCCTCCATTCCCATTTTGTCGCTCCGTATCTCCGACATTTTCACAAATATGTCCTTGTGTCACGCCCTCCATTCTCCGTTCTCCTTTCACATAAATCGTAATTGCTTTGGAAAACAGGAAAGGTGAATTACAGCTTACGCGGAAGGACAAAATGTGGATGCTGTTTAAAGGACTTCTTGTTCAGACTTAAAGGGCAAATTCGGAGACAATTTAAAAAAAAAAAAAAAATGTAATCCTTTGAATTATCCTTTGTATGAAAGTGTAATCTATATATATTCATAATTAGTTCACACCACTTTAATTCATTTAATTAATTTCACTATTATTTACTTTTGGTATTATTTTAAAAACATTTAAATTTATTTTTGTCTTTATAATTTTAAGAGATTTACTTTTTTTCTAAAAAGAGCATACAAAATGCAATATCAAATGGCATTTGTGGAGTATTTCTTTGCGATGTTTCAAGCTCGAATTAAATTTCCTGGAAATCGTCAGTGTCGGGGTCAAGGCGGTTTTATTATCTATATAAATAGAAATCTATATATAACCTTGTCTAACAATAGAATAAAAATTGATCAAACTTGTGTCACGCATCATCTGTCAAAGCAAAACGAAAAACGAAACTAACGACCGATTTGTTGTCATCGTACAGAAGTCATAAAAAAGAAACAAATAGCGTGGAGGAGGACGAAAGAAATGGGAAAAGTGTGGCAGGGTTTAATACAGGAAACTGTTCGTGTTTTAAGCTAACCAAAAAAAAAAAAAATAGCGTTGTGTTAAGAGTTAATTTAAGGGGAAGGTTAAAAAACAAGATAACTAATTATTATTTTCTAATGTGTTTTTATACTTTTGTGAAGCATTTAATGGATAAAAAACATTTTCTAGTGTTTTCAAAAAATAGAAAAAAGTTGTGAAGCTGAACCTCAATTCATTCTGCAATATTTTCGCTCTCATTCATTTCCTCAAAGTCCGCCTCTACTTCATTTTATTCCTCAAATGTTGAGCCTATGCATAATTTCAATCATCTTTTTTTCGCGACAAGAAAATTGACACACAAGGGTACTCATCAAGCTGTCAAGCTCCTGCGGCAAGTTGATTAATTTCGCTGAGTGTCTGAAGAGACGCCGCCTTTATGGACAAATCCCAGGAGCAGTTTTTCGGTTCAGGCGGAATATTAAAAATATATGCCCTCCGAAAGGCCATCCCCCGCCATTTATCACATGGCACACACTTCAGTTTATGGCTTTTTATTAGCATCCGTATAAAGTTTAAACGCCGAAAAAATAAGAGAAGTTTCTCACTCAAGTTGGGCAACTTTTTTTTAGCACGATTGTGTTGTAAAATTTCATGACCAGCCCCCAACCATTGTGTGTATTTATAGGTTCTACTTATTCGAAGTGAAAGTTTTATAACTTCAGGGGCAAGCTTTATAGTTCCTATACTTTAAGTATATGGTACACACTCTTATTTGACCTCTTTTCGGCTCATTGATATCTTTTATATTACTAAATGATCAATTCTATGTTCGAAACTGAGCACAGAATAATAATTTTGTAAGTTTTTGCTGATCATTGGGCGTATCAATGATATCCAGTTTTGTTTGCTTTCAAATGTGTTTAAGGACAATTTAGCTAAAAGAAGCTGAGTTCGAAACTGGCTCGAAGCGACATTTGTAACTATTCAATTTTAAAGTACTTTTGAACTTTTGAAGATCTGACAGGGAGTCTCGGCACCTGTCAAAGCTAGCTCTAAAAGCTAAAACATTCTGTTTGGTCTTATCCTGCAGCAGCAGATAAATATATACATTGTTGGGTAGTGCCGGTATGTATGAATTTATCAGGCTGCTCCAGGGACATAGCTTTGAGAAGACAAAACCAAACACATATTTTATCCTGAAATATACATATACCCCCATAATTACCCACTAATGGTCTTAATAACTGTTAAAACAGTTGAAGGCAGCAGAAATCCGGGGCATCATTAGCGACAGACCTGAGTCCCCGTTGCCCTGGGATTCGGATGCGGATCTGGATCCTGGGGAAGTGTCAGGGCGGATTATGTCACTCGTTCTCCTTGCTTTTGTTGCCGTTGTCGGTGTCGATAACAAACGACGTGTTCATTGGTCATGGCCGATGGGATATCCCAACAAGTGATTTCGATTCCATAGCTGAAAGGCATTCTCTCAGCCCCTTTTCCGTCGCCAGAATATGAATGCGAAGGGCGTGGCAACGATTATTAACAATTGCGGCATGGGGCACGATTTCATTGATTCACTGTCACAAATAAACATATTTCAGCATTTATAACGTATTTTTATAATGTAAAAAACAGACCATTTAATTTGGGTGCTATACTGAATTTTTTTGTAAAGAATTTGTAGACTTTTGATCGGATTTTAAATCCTAATAAAGGAAATGAAAGTATTTTTTTTAATTAGAGGAATAAATCATTGAAAAGTGTGACATTTTCGTATTTGTTAAAAGTTTTTTTTTTCCAAAATAAAATATAGTTTCTTCAAATATCGACATAATTTTACAGATTTAACATTTAATAATATAAAATTTAAACAGTTCTTCATTAATAAATATAATTAGGAAATGCAAAGCATGTAGGTGGCTTGGCTTGAATTTATTCACTAATTTTTTATTATTATTATTTATTATTATTATTTTTATTTATTTTATTTAAGCGACTATTGTTACCCGTTTTGTAGATTTTTTATTTTTTCCAGTGCATATATCTCGCACATTCCTCCTTTTCCGTTTCATTGCCTTTATTTTGCTTTTCCCTACTGATATACGAGTGCACCTTTATGCATATTTGGCTTGGCCGTGTGTGTGCTTTATTGTTTTTATTCCGCTTCTCCACATTTTCCAATTGCCAGAGCAGAGCACGCGAGGGGAATCCCCTCAATCATTTACACTCGGCTAGGTGGCAGCAACCCAACAGCAATCAAAGAAAAACCGAGTCCCCTTGAAAGTTGAGGCGCTAAATGAATTTTATGCCTGCAGCTCATTGAATATCCAAAAAATGGATGAAAAGCGCAAATCACAACAATCTCAGGAACCAATCCAATTCGATCGCAGCTCGGAGCTGATATACTTTAAAAAGCAAACGCTGGCAGCTCTCGAAAGTTTTTAAATAAGCCAAAGGGGTTAACAATTAAGAAAGTAGGCCAAAATAACTGCAACCTTTGCATTATTAAGTTATTTTCCAGTGAACCAGCTTAAAAGTGTCAATTTAACATTAAATTTAAATTAATTGGAAATTAAAATCATTCAAGTTTGGCTTAACAAACGAAATAGATTAGACATTTTTATATATCTTAAACTCTAAATAAATTAAAATGTAATCGATCTTAATCCATGTATTAAACTATATTTATTGTATTTATTATTTAATTCAGACAACTAAATTTTAGAAAAAATTAAGCTACAGTTAAAGTAAATAAGGAACAGTTTTGTTGACTTTCCTGCAAATTTGAAGCAATCGTAACCGATACTCTCAAATGGAAATATGCAACGATTCATTATGGGCAATCCCGAAACGAAATCTTTTGTGGAATTTCTGTTGCCAATCCGACTGAAAACCCAGCATAATTGGCAAGAGAATGATTTTTTAACAGTTTTTATTCAGAAGCCACTATCTCAAAACACACACATTTCAGGGCGATATACACATCCGTACATCCATTTGTGTCTGTTGGAAATACGGCTGAGTGGCAGCTGGTGAAGTAAAGTGGATGCCACGGGGATGTGTTCTCCCTAGATAGAGATGGGATGGCAACTTTGGGGCTTGGCAAGTGTCTGGTACTCATATCTGGTCAGCATTACGGGTCAGCGCTTTTGACTGACAATTTCCGAGGCAAAAACAAAAGCCGCTGGACATGGCAGCAGATGGCAGACGGAAAACCCTTTGACCGGCAACAGACAAGAAAAAATGAGCAGCAAGTCACAAAAACAAAAATACAACAAAATTAATATGGTAATAAGGCAACAATGAGACAGGTGTCCAGCATTAACTATTTTTTTATTTTATTTATTATACACGTGCAGAGAGTATTATAATTTATATTTCCAAGTTAAATCCCCCCTTCCGAACAGGTATAATATTTTTAAGCATTATTGAGTCAAACAAAATTTTGTTCGACTATCAAATAATTTTACGTAGATGCCTAAGATGTCCTTAAGTTATCTCTAAACAAATAAACCGATTTGATTACTTAAAATAATACCTAAAAGCGAAACAGTGCCTTAAATTTGTATTTATACTCCTTTAATTTTTCTCCGTTTCCAGGTCTCCTTCTTTTTGTCATCGTATGTGGCACCGCTGACGCTGATTTGCTTACTCTACATCGGAATGCTGGCTCGTCTGTGGAAAAGTGCTCCAGGCTGCAAGCCTTCCGCCGAGTCACGGTGAGTGTGGGAACTCTGGCATTAAAAAAACTCATAGAAAAAAAAAAATTATGTATACGCCGTGGGTACCTGAGGGTGCAAATTTTGCTGGCACCTGCGGCTGCTGTTACTGTGGACCATGATGAATGTATTTTTATTAGGCTGCGGGGAAGGCTCATGGGGTTTGGCTCATGCCTTTTTAAGTGGTCGAGGGGTCTACTAAGCCGAAACCCTCGAATGTACAAATGTGAGCGATACTCACACGCAGAAATTGGGAAAGCCCAGGGGTAGGGATAAGGAGGGGAGTAAGAGTATTGCGCCCTGTAAACATATTTGAGTTTTCAAATTGTAAAGTATTATGACAAACAAAGAAATAATAATTTAAAAATTACTAAAACAAAGGGCCACAAATTTAACATATTCATTGAGCTAAAAATCAAATCAAATAAAAATACAAGAATGTAGAAAATATATCCATTCAAAGGTGGGGAGAGGTGTATATAACATATACGAAAACGGTCATAAAACATAAAAGTTTAATTTATATTCGAATTATTTTTTTGTGTTTTTAATTTCTTCTGACAAATGGTAGAAAATACTTTCTTAGGAACTAATATTATTTATCAGTATTTTTAGTTAATCTTGACTTATATTGTCTTAAAAATTATTTTAAATTGAACTTAATAAAAAAGGAAAAGACAAAATTTCCCGAAGGTGGTACGCTTTCTAATCCCAGTTAGATTTTAAGCTTAATTTGAATTTGTTTCCGCATAAACTTATTCTTTAAAAATACTTTGGGAAAGTTTGTTATATCATAAAAAAACTCTTAAATTGTACTTACCCACTTTCTCTTGCAGTCCTTAGTCGAACTGAAGATTTTTTAGTTCTTAAGAAAAAAATATACTGAATAAAATGCTGAAGAAATAGAAAGACACAAAATGAAGTAAACTTTTTTGTTGGGCTAAGCTTGTTCCCCCAAAATTCAATAACCGGGTTTGATTTACGTTTAAGCATTTATTTGTTCTTTTTTCTTTCTCCCAAAATGCGAATACGCTGAAGTAAAATTTCTGATATCCCTTAAACTTAATTTACAATACGTACTAATCGATTTTGTGGTTGTCGTTAAACTTTTCAACAAATAAATAAAATGTAATTAGGAAGAGAAGATAGAAATATATGGGGTACAATTTTGATCCAATCAACTTTAATGTGTATAAATTTACCAAATGCTATCGAATGCCAGTGCTCATAAATATTTCACACTCTACTTATAGCTTGTATGTAAACTTTTTGTAGAGATTGCTCTTAGGCTGCACTTTAAATTTAAATGGAAATGAAGTTGCGACGAGTTTGCACTACCCACGCAGAGTTCATAAATCAACGAGATGCAGCTTACAATCGGAAATGTGGCATTATTCATATACATATAGACATACGAACATATTTACACCCACCATATATCTATATATACCTTCCTGGCTAACTCTCAGATTTTGTTTTCTTCTTCTTTTCCTGTATTTTTCCAGCAAGGGAAAGCGACGCGTCACCCGGATGGTTGTTGTTGTCGTACTGGCATTTGCCATCTGCTGGCTGCCGATTCATGTAAGTATATACGTACAAATATGTACATATGCCACTTAAAAGCATACAATTGACAAAGAAAATTTTGACCAAGCTCATTTACAAATGACTAGGATATATCGAATATATCCTTGTGTTTGAGATCATAATGCGAGCACGTACTTAGAAAATAACATCCCATAGATATAATAGCTGTTTAAAAACGGAGACAATGTTCTTCATCAGTATCTGTAGGGGTATCCCTATTAAGACAGTGATGAGACAAAAGAAACAAAGATACCGTTTGTGAGGTGAAAAAATAAACAAAATAATCAATGTGGATTCCTCATGCTTTCTCCACGCTAGCTTCAGTCCTCCTTTTGAAAACTTTTGAACAGACAAGTCGAGCATATTGAAGACTGAATGAAAAAGCAAAATCTAAATGGAAAGGATTTTTATATAGAGCTGGTTTTTGACAGTATCTATTGATCGACTGACCTACCACAGCGTTCAACGTGGTCACCACCAGTTGGGAATTCTGCCGTAAAGTCGCTTTTATTTTGGGATTTCTGTTAATTCTAAAAAATAAAAGCAGTTGTATTGAAGTTACATTAGCTATAAATTAATATGGAACACTAAGATTCTTGTAAACAATATGGAAAGTAAGATTTGAAAGACAAAATTCAAATTCTTTTATTGGTTTTCTTTAAGTTGCTCGAAAAAAATTTACACCGCTGTGAAGGATTCATTTCTGATTCTTTATACTATAAGGTGGGTCAAATTGCAAACTGCAAGGGTACATAATTCTTATAAATTGATATATTTGCCGCAAGATATGTGCAAGCCGAATTAGTTAAACAAGTAAGTAACATTTAATACGTAAAAACTTGATTTTCTTAAAATCTTACTTACAATTCAAGAGGGTTAAATTTGGCAGTCAGGAACAGCTGCTTTCAAATGGGCTGACAAATAATGGCCGGGACACTCAGATAGTTGCAATAAATTGACATTTCCTGGGCTCTTCTTCCGCCAGTCGCAATTTATTTGCTGAAATGTTTAATAAGCCAGCAGAAGGCACTCAGTGTTTGCACAAAATCAATGTGCTCACAAATTACAAACGAAATTCCAATTGCACAATCAGACATTTGACGTGCACAAGATGTGCAAATTGCATTTATCAATGCCAGCATATGGCCCGCCAAACCTTCTTAGACAACAGTTCCTTTTTTACTACGGTTTTCCTTTTCTTTTTCTTCAATTAGGTCATTCTTGTGCTAAAGGCCCTGGATCTTTATGGGGGAAGTCTTTTGTCGGTCATCATCCAGATCATTTCGCATCTGTTGGCCTATACTAGTTCTTGCATCAACCCGATACTCTACGCCTTCCTCTCCGACAACTTTCGCAAGGCTTTCCGCAAGGTGAGAGCGCTCTGATCCACGATTTTCCTATTCTTATTGATTTTGTTTACTAATATTTTCCAATGACCAGGTGGTATGGTGCGGCAGTCCACCGCCTCTGATGACCAATCAACAGTTGACTAAGACGACGCGAACTGCAACCGGCAACGGAACATCCAATATTGATATGCTATAACTATGTGTGTATATTTTTCCATAATTATCCGAAGCTCGATGCATTGGGTTACAAATAAAAACCTTGTTACCTATTTTGCTAATAATGTTGGTTTACTCATTCTCAACCAGACTTAAAACTTTATGGTTTCGGATTTTTTAACTCTAAAGTGCAATATTTAGAACTGAACCGTAAGTATTTATCTTAATATTATAAAGTGTACTAATTCGCATCTTCGACCCCATATAGCTTATATATTCTTGATCAGCATCACCAGCCGAGTCGATCTAGTCATATCCAGACAGACGGACAGTCTGTTTGTCTTTTTCTATTGCAGTTAGTATATATTTTGGAACCGACGAAATCGGACGATATTAATGTAAACAAAATTATAATTTCTTTGTTTTTCAACGAACTTTTTCGGTTTAAAATTTACGGTTTTAGTTTCATTAAGATCGAAAAACTATATCATATAGCTACCATTGAAGCGATCGGTCGATTTACATGAAAATGTAAAAATCTACATGGAAAATGTGTACAAATTTACAAACTTCTTTCATATATATTTTTTTATATTTTTAAATTTTACCAAAATGAATCGATTTTTAATAATCCAATTGCAGACTGCAAAGGTATATTGTTATCTGATATATCCATCAGATCGCGTGAATTCAATCTTCGATTGAAACTTATTACTGACTTATAATTAACAAAATGTAAAGAATATGATAATCAGACATCTATAGATTATTCTGGAATCTAATGTTTTTTTTCTTTTTAATGGGAACTCGTTTCTCACAAACACGCCGCCAAAAAGAACACAAATTATTTTTTAAGGTTGGGTTTTAAAAATATATACTTAATTTATGTAAAATTCCTCTCAAAGTGAAATTTATTTTAAAGCCCATATTTCTCAAAAAAAAAAAATTAATAAACGTTAGCTAAAATCATTAATCAGTTTTGTATTTATCCGTCGTCATCGTGGTGTATCGATTCTTGCAGGATGCAAGGCTTTTTTTAAAAGTCCACCTCTAGCGCGCGCGCAAACTGAAAACACTCAAGCAAAACATCTTTAATTTGTAAAGATGGATGCTTTTGAAATTTGATACAGAAATGTGAGAACCCACAATGTTCTTAAATTAAGTAATGGAAAATGTAAAAAACAACCTTAGGTGTGTTATTAGATAAAACGTATTGGTAATCAATCGTTATAGGTTTCTGTCCGTGTCCATCCACTTTCATTCATAAAGAAAAGCCACTCAAAACGAGTTTCTACTCAATTTGGAGTTCGTTTGTCGACTTCGTTTACTTTGTTTACAAATATTACTTTCCGAGCTCGTGTCCTTTGGGAATGAATTTGAATGCGTACCTGTTGCGTGCTCTGCTGCTTCCGGTTCTTCATATTTATATTTTTAAATATATACAAACATTTAATAATATTTCATATATTCTTATTGATGAATTTAAATCGAAATAAATGAATTAAAGTACACTTTGAATACTAGGAAATTTTGCCTAATGGATAAACAAACATACATTACATAATGCATATTAAAAAAAATAATACTTAAAACAAAGATATAATTTTGTTTATTAGATTGTGCTACAATATAAAAAAATATTAAAATGCAAAAGCAACTCATAACGCTAAGCAAATAAATATAAATGTTAAATGGTTATACTAAATGGATAATGAGTGTAACACATAAATTATTATTTTCTAATATTTAAATATTGACAACGATGAACAAATTATTTAAATGTATAAATAACCAATATTTTATAAAATATTGTATAACGAGAAAGAAAGCTAACTTCGGTAAACAGAAGTTTGTATACCCTTGCAGTCTGCAATTGGATCATTGACAATCGATCCATTTTGGTAATGTTAAAAAAAAAAATGTGAAATTATGTAAATTTTGTAAAATTTTACATTTTACATGTAGAATTTTACATTTTCATATAAATCGACCGATCCCTTCTATGGCAGCTATATGATATAGTTGTCCGATCTTAATGAAATTAAAACCGTAATTCTAAAACTATAAATAACGACTATATCTCGAAGATTATAAATATTCGTTGAAAAACAGAGAAGTTAAAATTTTTTTTACATAAATTTCGCCATCATTCCTAGGGCAGCTATAGGATATAGTGGTCCGATTTTGGCCGTTCCGACATATATACTGCGTGCTAAAGAAATAAGACTATGCTGAAAATTTCAGACCGATAGATCAAAAACTGGGAGACTAGTTCGCGTAGAAACCGACAGACGGACAGACGGACAGACAGACGGACATGGCTAGATCGACTCGGCTGGTGATGCTGATCAAGAATATATATACTTTATGGGGTCGGAGATGCCCCCTTCACTGCGTTGCAAATATCATGACAAAATTATTATACCCTCTGCAAGGGTATAAAAACATCATAATTGGCGGCCTCTTTTTCAGTGTAAAGGTTTCGACTTGTTACGTTTGCCGCACTCTCTCAGGCGTCTCTGTTTTGAGTTTTTTGGCTTTCACTCAACTTGAGTCACTGCCTCGCCAGCAGGCAAGCAATTGAGTCGCATCCTTCGGGTCCTTCGGCTCGGCAGTTCGTCCTATGTTTTGGTTTGGACTTTGGCCCACAGGCGACTGTTTCGCGGTGAAAGGCGGTAGTTCGCTTGCGAATGTCCTGACTAAAGGAATTCGTAGAAAAAAGAACCGGGATAAAAGAGGGAAGTTCGTATAATTCCGAATTAGTCTTAGTTCGAAACATACATTTTGTATCTGTGTCGCAACAGTTAAAAGTGTTATAGTGAAATAAATTCAACAATAAAATATAATATAAACGGAATGCAAAAAGGTGTACAAATTTTTTTGGGGAAAATACTAATTAAATTCGCATAAAAGTCTATCTTAAAACAAGAAAGAAAGCTAACTTCGGTAAACCGAAGTTTGTATACCCTTGCAGCCTGCAATTGGATCATTGAAAATCGATCCATTTTGGTAATGTTGAAAAATATCAAATTATGTAAATTTTGTAAATTTTACATTTTACATGTAGAATTTTACATTTTTATATAAATCGACCGATCGTTTCTTTGGCAGCTATATGATATAGTTGTCTGATCTTAGTTAAATTAAAACCGTAGTTCTATAACCGTAAAAAACTGCTATATCTTGAAATTGATTGATATACGTTGAAAAACAAAAAAGTTAAATTTTGCTAACATTAATTTCGGCATCATTCCTATGGCTGCTTTAGGATATAGTGGTCCGATTTCGGACATATATACTGCGTGCTTAAGAAATAAGACTATGCTGAAAGTTTCAGCCCGATAGCTCAAAAACTGAGAGACTAGTTCGCGTAGAAACCGACAGACAGACGGACAGAAAGACAGACAGACGGACATGGCTAGATCGACTCGGCTGGTGATGCTGGTCAAGAATATATATACTTTATAGGGTCTGAGATGCCTCCTTCACTGCGTTGCAAATATCATGGCTATGGTTATATTTAAAGGTGGTATGCACAAATTTTACAAAATGTCGGACTTATGGAGTTCGTCCTGTCTCAATCTTTGAGTTGCCCGGTAATGGACACGATAGAGCTCGCAATTCGTGTCGCCAGTAAAAAAACATATATTTGTGTTTTTTTTAAAGTCTATCTGCAATTTATAACTAAAAAAAAAACGAATAAAATAATGAAAAAAAATTTAATTTAGTTTTGAAAAAAAAAAAAAAAATTACTTTTTGGGAAAAAAATTATTTCCTACCCCCTTAAAAATTAATAAAAAATACTTTTTTTACAAAGACTTATGTTCAAATAGAAATGATTTAAATCTGAAGAGAATAAAATTTGAATTACTCCGATATTTTGCATAGTTTTTATGCATGGTGTCCATAAGAAAATATATTACGCAAACATTTGAATTGGAGAAAAAGCTGTTTAAAGTTTTCGACATCTTCGGTGCAGGAAACAAAGTCAGAAGATTAAAAAATGTTATAATTGTTATATTTATTAAGTCTGCCATAAAAACAATCGACACAATTCAGTTTAATATTAAAAGGGCTTTTTATTTTTGAATGATTTTCATTAAATTTTTTTTAATAGTTTGATTGTTAAATTTAAAATTGTAGAAGTTAATAAATTTAAATAAATTTAATTAAATAAATTTTGTCTAGGCTCCTTAATTTATTAACTAAGTTCTTTTTGGGGGTCTTGACAACCCTCGAAAAAAATTATGAAATAAAGATTTCTTTAGGCTGAATTCCGTTTTAAAGCACAAAAAGAAATATGGAAAGGTTTCCATAATGTTTGAACAAGAATTTAACGCTGCAGGCAAGGACAACGCACACAAGTCCTGTGGTCCTGCAGCCACGTCCCTCGCTCCTCGCCCTATGCCCCTTCAAACATTGTCCGAGTCCAAGATGCGGCATTAGAAATGAAAAAGCAACTCAAAATTCTCTGCCTCGCAAATGGGATCGTAGCAGTAAAAATACCAAAACGCATAGTCATGGGCGAGGAGGAGGAGATCCAAGAAGAAACTTGGGTTATATGTAACTGAATCCTATCCCTCTCCCCTTCCCTGCCTAGGGTCCAGGTCTGAGCTCATCTGAGGCATGCAAAATGAACCATAAAGTGCAGTCATTCAAGATGTTTGGGATCCCTTCAAAGAAGAGCAGCTCTCCCTTATAGGTACTTCACCCATCTACTTTGTAATTTTCCACTCCACCCTCTCTCACTCAGCTAGTAAGCCCTTGACTCCGAAGGCCTTGACCACGTTCACCGCTTTCCAGAGCCGAGATCGGTTGCATACTTTTCAGGCGCCAGCTCGGGATTCATACCGTCCTCTAACTCTCTTTCTCTTTGTGTCCCAAATAATATATAAATTAAAAATTTAAATTATTCGTAACTCTAATTGGCTCAAGTCGTCCCGTAAAATCCTTGCAAGCCCAAGCGCAGTTTTATGCCCACACACTGCCAGGGGCTAAATGCTGGACTAATCAGTTGAGACATAAACACTTAGCTGGTTTCGTTGGCCTCTTAAAAGTCGACTAAAGTAAAATGCAGCCATTCCGGAACAACGCTAGCCATAAAGCTTAGAAATAAGACCTTAGCCAAATGCAAATGTTATTGTGTTGACTCGTTTCCCCAGCTGTACTCGTATATTTTGTTTTTTTTTTTTATCCCGACTTATCCGGTGCCACTTTCTCGCCTACATTCCCAGCCACCTAACCACTCATAAGCTTAATTTGCCCACACAGAGACAGACAGAGGCGAAACAAGATAAACACGTTCACAAAATTTTGGCCAAAACACTTTTCTACCCCTGGAACAGTCGGGGGACAACATACGAGAGTATCATGAAAAATATATAAAGCTTTGCCAGTGAGTTTGGTTTTCCTGCAGCCTCCGTCTTTTTGTCCTTTTGTCCTGGTGTGTAAATTTAATTGATTGACATCACTTAACCGTGAGGACCCAACAAAACATAGAAGTAAAGACACAGACGAGAGAGAGCTTCGTGTAAACAAATGTTTTGTGAATTGCCTGCCAAACGAAAATGATAATCGAATGTGAGTGTGGGAGCAGAAGGGAGAGCACATCTTAATTTGTTTTCAATGCAAATATTTGTCAAAAGCTAGGCGTTCTTTCTTGTTTACTGTTGTTCCACCGAACGTGTTCTCCACTTAAGCCCGGATCACTTGTCACTCGGCAAGCTAAGTGCGAGCGAAAACAGTTTAAATGATGCATTCAATGGTTGAAGTTGAGAAGGATTTGCCAACAGAGAATCAGGTCAGATCAGGTGTAGTGTGAATTTAATTGAGTTTACTTTGGTACTTAAAAGATAACTGCTGAGAGTGTCAAAAGCTTCATTCAAGAATAAAGAGCGTTTCAAAACGACCGAAAATTCAGATATTCAATGCAAACATTTTCTTGTTCGGAGAGAAAAAATAAAATTAGAAAAAAAATATAGTTCATGGTTAGGTTAGGAGCAACGGTACAAAACATGAATTTCCGAATTTCAATGATATAAATATATAATAAACGACTGGTTTACCAAATTTGAGTGAAAACGAAACACCCTCTGGCAGTCCCGAAAAGCCGAGAGCTAAGTACTCCCTGAGTATAGTTAAGCGACATTTTGATCTGAGTTATCCCGCCAGCCCTTGTGTCTCTTATCCGCGATGAAATATGAAATGTCGCCGGAGACGCAAGAGAAAGCCTTTTTCACAATTAGTTAATTAAGTTAGGTTCGCGTTGTTGCTGGCACATTTGGCGTCATCTTAGCTGTTCAGCAGCGTTATCAAGATAAAAGCGAGTGGCTCTCCGATTCCAAGAAGTGAGTGGAAACGAAGGGGCTGAAAAAACAATCGCTGGCCAAATTTACTTTGAAGTGCTCATCCACACATCCTTCTTGTGTTGTTCTGCTTTGACTGTGTTTTGGGAGCTCCAAGTGTTTTGTGGCTTTCGGCGATTGCTGCTGCTACTGCTGCTGCATGCTAATCGAGTGAAATTCCGAAATTCTGCCACAGGGCGAGGGGCTCCCACACTTCCATTGCTTGCATTCGTAAATAATTGATTAGTTAATTACAAACAGTTAAAGCTTATCCCACAGGATAAGTGTGAGTGGCTTGAGTTGCCTAGAAGCAAATGGATATATTCGGTTAGGGGTTTTCCTAAGGGTTTTCTCCATATTTACTATTTAAACTTAGGGGTGTCATTTATTTTGTAATATGGAACAACCCAAAAATATAAGACACCTGAATATATATCATTAAAATCGATATAATCGATAGAAAGCTAACTTCGGTAAAAGGAAGTATACTGTATACCCTTGCAGTCTGCAATTAGATCATTGAAAATCGATCCATTTTGGTAAAGTTGAAAAAATATCGAAGTTTGTAAATTTGTATATTATTTACCTACACATTTTACATTGCACATGTAGAATTTTACATTACATCAGGCGGCACCCTTTCTTCCCCTCGTGGGAATAACTACAGTCTCCGCCTAGGCTGCTCATGCCTGAAGGCACATGATCACCCCAGGAATACGAATTAAGTCCCTGTAAACTAGAGGATCCAGTCTATTTATTTTTCGAACTACAAATTTGTGTGTGTTTATGCCAGTCAACTATGAATTTTTCCGCCGGGGCGATGAAAGTGCGGAAGTGACTCTTCAAACTCATACATGATTAACGTCGATTCAAGTTAACCATCTACGAGTGTCGACTCCCATTTGCTTCATTTCCGCCTCGCCCGCCACTGCCTGTTTTTGCGGCTAAAAAGTTTTACAACTTTGCCAAATTATAATTTCTGTGCTGTGTCCCGAGCCAGGCCAAGTAATAAAACTTTTACGCCCAAAATGTATGCAATATGCATGTTACTGTCGCTGCCAAACATGTCCTTGTGTGTGCGGGTGTGGGAGTACGAGTGTAGGTGTTAGTGTGGGCGTAAGCTTGTTTGTGTGCGTGTGACGAGTCGAATGTCACAAAGGATTGCTGGTTGCTTGAGCAACGCCAAGGAGAGATTGCGAGAAATGTTTAACAAAAGAAATGTGAAAATGTGCCAGCGGGTTAAGCAGGAGTCTTTCCGCCCTCCCATGCTACGGTGAGTGGGCGTGGCCCTGGCATTAAATTATTAAGTCAACAATGCATGTGTCGTGTCTGTGTCTAGATCTGAAGGAGGGGGCGTGGGACGGGCAATGGACATAATTGTGGGTCTGTCTGAACATCCACGAAGTTGGTCATCTCAACCGAAATTTGTGTTCCGCATTGGGAAAACTCCTCGCTGGAAAAGAGGAAAATAGAAAAATAAATTAGTTTTCAGGAAAAATTAATAAAATTTATTATACAATTAGTTCAAGGCATTTTTATACCCGGTACCCATAGGGTACAAGGGTATTATGAGTTAGTGCCAACCGAGAATGTATGTAACAGGCAGAAGGAAAAATCTCCAACCCTATAAAGTATATATATTCTTGATCAGCGTCTTTAGCCGAGTTGATCTAGCCATGTCCGTCTGTCCGTCCGTGTGAAACAACAGATCTTAGAGACTATAAGAGCTAGAGTTACCAAATTTGGTGACAACATTGGAATCTGTTGCACGCAGATCAAGTTTGTTTTAAAATTTGGCCACGCCCACTTCCGCCCCCGAAAATGATAAAAAACTTTATATAAGCTATAGGCGTGATTTTTGGCTTAAAGTAAATAGACAGACCTTAAAAGTAGGCAATTGTGTACGTGTTCTGATAATTTGAGTAAAATCGGATGATAAACATAGAAGTTATTAAACAAACATTTTCTGGGTAAACTTCTTGAGAGAGAGAGAGAGAGAGAGAGAGAGAGAGAGAGAGCACGTGCGTGTTGCTCAAAATGTTCCTAGCAACATTTGTCGATTTTGGATGTTGCTCAACATATTTCTAGCAACATTTGTCGTCATTTGTCAACATTTTCTTTCTTCCATGTCCATGTGCTATTTAACTTTACCCACAATGCTTTGGGTACCGGGTATCTTACAGTCTGTCACACTCGACTGTAGCTTTCCTACTAGTTTTTTATAATATATTTATATATTTATTTATACAAATGATAATTATGACGGTTTTCGCTAGCACTACAGCGAAATACTTTCCCAGAACGCCCCCTCGAATTAATCGCCTTCATGCACTCGCCCACGGTGCTCGTTAAGCTTAACTCCTGCTTAAATACTAAGTAGTTCTGTCCATATAAAAAATTTATTTGATTTTATTAATGAAGTCATTAGCGGTGCAAACGTAAGCAATAGAAGAGTCCCCGCTCGAAGTTAATGTAGCATGTGAATGCCAGTACCGGTAACTTTCACCCATAATTTTCTCTCCGCTTTTTCACAGGCTGCGTTCGGTTCGCTGTTTCATTCATTTGAAAGGTTTTGAGTGTTGGGATGTCTTCCTCTCTTTAGCTCACACTCCAGTTATCTTTTGTTTTTTTTTTTGTCATGCCAGTCGGCCATTTTCATTCATTTTTCGATGGTCTGACATTCCGGCCCGCATGTGTTGACCATCTAGGACGTAACGAACAGTAAACAGAAGCACTGCCTAGTTAATCTATAGTTTTCCTTATAAATTTATAGTTTGTAGAGTGATTTTAACTGAATTAAGTTAAACTTAAGAATGCTTGGTAAAAAGAGCCTTTTTTCAGTGTGGAACGGGTCCGGCAACGACAACGAATGTAGTAATTCACACAAATTAAATATTTGCTTACATTTTGTTGTAAGTGAAGCGTCATCGCAGGATATCAAAGAAATCGACGGCGACGAGGACGAGGGCTTCCACTTTCGCTCTCTCCGCCCCCTCGACCCTATATTCCCTCCCTTTGGTCCCTTTCTTACGGAGTTCTTTATTCTGTGAGAATTAATTGAAGCAAATTTCTTGTCTCACCTTCTGCACAGCAAATTAGAGCGAATGGAAATAGATGACAGACATTTCCACTATCTCTCGACTTTCGCCAATGCTGTTTCCTTGAATCTTTTCAAAGACCCGCTGAAAAGGACTCTCCATTGGACATTTCATCTCTTGACACAAATATAACTATTCAAACGTTTAAATAGGAAGCCGATGAAAGAAGTTCGATATGAAAAGCCGGTTTAAACATTTGAAGCAACTAAAAAGAATGCAAAGAAAGCTTATTTAATTGGAAAAAGGGGTTAAATATATATGTATGCTTATATTTAAAATCATAAAACAAATCCCACTGATTGCACGACCTATTACCTACAAGTGATTAGTACTAATGAAGCATTCAACCATTCAGCTAAATAGAATTTAGACAGTGTATTTTAGGAACTTTGAAATAACTTCTTCATCCAAAATAATAAACTCAGTTCGAGCGAATTCCATCACTTGTTATCCCGTCGCACACTTCAATTCATTCAATTTCCTTTAATTTAGTTTCGGTTTTTCTCCTCTATTTGGTCGATTAAGCTTTGATCTCTTTGTGCTTTCAAACTTTTCTCTCTTATTATGTGCGCCGCATTTCTGCCATTGAATCGGAAGCCCAAGCCTATCGGCCAAACATTTAAATAGATTTTTTGTTTGCTTTGCTTTTGGTTGTGGTGGGGATGTCTGGGGTTGTCATTGAGTGGACACAAAGGCCTCAAGAACCTGTCCACTCGTTACCTTCCTACGCGCATTTCGGACTCTTTTGTTGTGCAAAGACCTATAGAGCGTGTAAGTATTTTGGAGCTCTGGGAGCAAATACATTCCGTTGTATGAGGAGTTACCAATCTGTAGGCAGAAATTGAGATGAATCTATCTATCTACCTATCGTATTGATATATGTCCGTATGGGGTCCGGCCCACTCGAGCGCAGCTAAGCGTGGCATAAAGCCAGCCACCCATGCAAGTTACCGCCGCTGCGATGTGAAACAAATCAAAGTGGCGCTAAATGCGATGGCTAAATGTTAGGCCCCATACTTCCCCTGAATCCTCACCACTAATCCTCTATCCCCGAAAAAGCCAGATGAAGATATCGAAAAACGGTTACACGGTAAACGTTTTTCTCTTAAAGGGGGTTTCTTTAAGGCTAGTGGCATACACAGCCGAAAAAGAATCTTGTTAAGTAGGTTAACTTACCTACCTGGGAAATATGTATTTTTGAAGTATATATTTGCTTAATTTAAAATTGATTTTATTCTTTATTTAAATCTTAATAATATACGAATATACTTTTCCCTTAAATCGTTGACTACTGTGCTCGGAGCTTTACCAATTCCGGAGCTTGTGATTCAAGACCTTTACAGTTTTCTAGAGCACCTTATGACTTCTAGGGAAATATTCCTGATTATAGACCCAATTTTGTACAGTGCACAACTTCCGCTAAGGCAATAACCGATGCCATTGTCTTATACATGTCAATATGGCCTCATATTTTGATTGATGTCTGTCTCGCAACTGGTAGACTTTCGAGCCTCCAAAACCCTCTCTGCTTCGAAGACTGGCAAGCCGCCGTCGCCGCTAGCTCTCTGAAGCATGCTTTCAGGGGCAACACTAAGGGGTAAACTTGCAGGTTTCCAACTATTTTTAATCTCGCCCACAGGAAGCATCCACAACCATCGGATAGGGTCCGACTCTGGCAGCGAAGCCACGACAACCCTCGTACACCCGCACTAAGGACGCCCAGGCACCCCGGCCCCTGCTCCGGCTTGATTCTTTCCACACCCTGTACCTAATAAGTTAATAAAGACCTAAGATACTCATCCACGGCATAATTCTCTAGAGTTCTCATCTGGAACCGGGTCGGAATCTCTTTCAGCAACCACACCTTGAGACGAGTCCTGGCCCACACTGAACGATCTCAGCCTCACCAGACCGTCACATATATTGTAAGAAGGATAAAAGTTAAAATAAGTATGATTTTAATGCTCATATAAAATCCCCTATTGGTTATTCGAAACCTGCAGCTATGCCTTGAGTTCCCCTCTGACTTTGAAGAGTCAAACTGTTCTTCTAATGCAACATTAATATAATACCCCTAACGGAGGCGAGAACTTACCTTAGTTCATAAAAGAGAAATGTCGCAAAAATTAATTAGAAAAGAGACAGAAGCAGCAGTAGCAGAATGGCTCCTCAGATGTCTCGGCCTAATCGCACTAATCTATTTATGATGTAAAAACGAAAGTGGACAATGACAATATCACACAAAGGACTCCCCCAATGGATGCCCCCAATGCAGTGCAGATAAATTAACCCCTCTCGAGCCCCCGTGCTGAATGCCATAAATAAAGTGGCAGCCATGCGGACAGAACATTTTTTTAAGGACTTCTCTCTAGCTTATCGTCACTCCTGTTTATGGAGTATCTATTGGCCGGACAAATAGTGCTAAGTGGTTATCACAAATGTGCTGACAACATTTAAACAAGCGACCTTTTACTGACAGCAGCAGCAACAAGCAACCAGAATAAAAGTGGCAAAGGTCAAAAATAAATATAAATACATTCGACGTCAAGACTACGTTGCAAAACGGGAGAGGAGAGGGACTATTAAGACTATTATCTGTTCGGACTCACTGTCATCTCTTAGGGCAGTAGACAACATTAACAACAACTCCTTCTACATAGCCTATATCCGTGACATACTCATCCGCCTCCAACCAAAAATAAAACTGTTGTGGATCCCAGGGCACACATATATACCTGGAAATGACACAGCGAACTTAGCGGAAAGCACAACGTCCCTTATACCTTAGAGTGCAACTACCATTTTAAAGATACACAAATGTACATAAAAAATGCATTTAATAAGAAATTTAGCTCAGTTTGGCAAAATACGTCCGAGCACTACAAGACATGAACCCCAACAAAACATCAATAAAAGATTACAACATTTCATCGCCAGACGAAATCAATCGAAAAGACCTCATTAAATTCTCAGAACTATGATTTGGACAAGCCAGATATACACATGAGGACATATTCAATAATTATTGATTATAATCAAGATCCATCCCAATGTGGACATTGCGCTACAAGGGACAGCGTAAAACACTTTCTCTTTGAGTGCCCGCTATACGAGGGAACTCGAGAAAATATTATCGAAAAATACAAAATAATAACAACTGATTTCCATTCCCCAAAATCCACAAATATCCTTGCCACACTGAATTCATTAAGACAATAACATAAACAATCACATATAAAACTTACATACCCCCTTATACCATGTCACTCACTAGAATGAAAAACAAAGTATAGTAAAGTAAGTATTACATGATAATAAATACATCTTTAATAGAGTTTTTCTTTTCATACGGTGACTGTAAGTCTTTTGTTGCGAATTCCCAAATAATCCTTTCTACAATTCCACTGTGTTTACGAACGTTTAAAAACAATTAGTTTCAGTTACAAGACTACATTCCCCTTTTTGTACCCACTTTCCCGCTTCATTTTCCGTTTTCCCTCTTCACCGTTTCACCGTTCCCCCTATTTTCCACAACCATTTGTAAGCCTAAGAGATAAGCAAGTCTATTGACACTCATCCAGGCGAACATTTATGGCTTTTGCACATTTCCCCCCTACCTTTTCCTCTAATAAGTAAGTTGAGAGCCTTAAATTAAGTCAAGCTTCGCTGGTGCTTGCTTTATATGCTATTTTTTATTTTTTAGCCATTTTAGCCGCGCCATAAGCTCAAATGTACCGGTTCCAGATTTAAGTGACACTTTCTTTATTTTCCCTCCTAAGAATTTTGATGCAATTATCATAAAGTTGGCAAAACTTGGTTTTTGCCTTTCATTCGTGTTTATTTTTTATGTCAGTTTCATATAGTTTTAAAACCGAATAGTCGTAGCAATCAAAGGTATATTCTATTCCTGCAAGAGGACGTAGTTGCATCCAAAGGAGTCTCAGAACTAATTCTAAGCTAAGGCTAATATATATCTCTATAATATAATAAAAATAGATTTATTACTAATGCGAAGGAATCAATCAAGATTACATTTTGCGAGAGATAGTTCTGGTTGCCCTTAAATAATTTATGTAAATACTTTGAAACAAGCAACAATTTTTGCGACTCGATGCCGGGTATTCAATGGTCGAGAGCCTTTTCTGTGGGTCTTTCTTGTTTCTTATTTGGCAATACCAAGTTTTGGCACATAAAAAGCCAAAGTTTGAACAGTTTACAGCTTACAGCTGGCCCCGGAGGCCATTGAAGGAAGAGAGGTGGCAAATAGGGTGAAAAAATGGCAAAAACGGGGTCCTTGTTCACCCCGAAAAGAGGGAAAAGAGGACTCTGAAATATAGAAGAGAGAGAGAGAGGAGAAAACAATTTATGAGGTCAACGGCCAGAAAAAAGGAAAAGCAGAGGCAACAGTTGGAAGGCCGAGACAAAATGTTTGGTCACATGAAGCATACGCACTGGTTTACCGCGTCCCATTCCTATCCCCATCGACTGTCAAAAATTAAACGATGCAATAAATTATTGGGCTGTCAATGTGTGTGCGAGGGTTGTGCGTGTGGGTGTGCGTGTCAGCTTAAATATCACTTATATATGCAGATTTCCTGAATTTCCTTTCGGCAAAAAAGGGTTGGTCCAAGGCCGTTACCCGGGAACCCGATACTTGATGACCCCTGAACTCGGGTTAACTGCGTGTGGATTAGGTTCGATGAGCGAACTGATTTGCCACTGAAAGTTGTGGGAGAAAGTGCGGGCATCAATCAAGATTATTAATTCAGGGTTCTACTCAGTCTCGCCAGCGGCCGCACCTTTAATATATTCAAAAAGTGCTGTAGGGTAAAGGGCCACTGAAAAATATGTTAGATATGTATGTAGGTAACTTTATTCAACTAATACTTGAGAGCCAATTCGGTAAGAAAAATATTTGGCAGATGCCTTATTATACCCGGTACCCATAGGGTACAAGAGTATTATAAGTTAGTGCCAACCGAGAATGTCGAGTGTGACTCGACTGTAGCTTAAAGGCTTTTTATTAAAGGTAATGACATAAATTTATTTTATTGTTTTCAAATTTATTTCAATTGTATCTTAGACTTTAAGCTTTTATGAAAAAACTAAAAACAAAAAGAAAAACAACATAACTACACGAGAGTACTTCGAGACAACTAATGCATTTTCTTTTTTTCATATTATTATATATTATATATTATTAATAGCTTGTGTAAAAATTAAAGCAAAATCGGTTCAGCGGTTTTTGAGAAATCGTGACTTAAAAAACATAGACTGTACATCTTACTTATTACAAATATTTAAGTCAAGTGGCTGATACTAACATGAATTGCTTGGAGCTTAGCCTTAAATATTATTATAAATATACAAGTCAAGTGTCTGATACTAACTGAATTAATGGAATTCTAGCTTGCAGCTTGGCCTTAAATGGTTTCAAAACTATTCTAATGTGTGATCTTTGATTTATAAATAAACTATAGATAAATTCAGAATCGGCAGAATAAAAATAAAGTTACTTGCGGGACTATCTATACAGATTCTGCTTCCATTCCCATTTCATTGACAGCGAATGCTTAACATATTAAAATGCTGGATTTTAATAAAAAAGGAGAACAAAAACAATAGTCGATGGCACTTTCTGGACACAGGATATGTAGGACATTCCAGGAAATTCCTCAGCCGGCGGACCTGCTCCTTTATGTAAAAAACATAAAGAAAATGTAAGCAAATCACAATAAACAACAAATAGGTATTCGTCCTTGTTTTCTATGCCCCGCACTTGACAATATTCTACTCGTGAGTGTGTGTGTGTGTGAGTGGACGTGGGCAGGATTCTTCCAATTATTGACAGCGGCAAAAGTTTGTTTTCCACACGTTCCCATCTCATGTGAATATATTTTAAGTCCCAGAAGTCTTCCTTCTCAACCATTTCACTGTGGTCTGAACGACCACTTTATCTGGCCAAAACCCATTTTTTAAAAGTTGTTAAAATAACTTTTTTTAACCAGGATGTATTTAAAAAACATTAAACTTTAATGTTACGTACAAGAATTTTTAACAGAGCGCGTCACTGTTAAGTTATCCGCTGTTAAATAAGCTGTTACCCCAGCTGGAAACGAGCGCTGTTAAATCTATTGTTTATATTGCAAGTTTAAAGAGCCAAAACGCTTAAAATAAACTAATTTATGCGCTCTGTTTTAAATGCAGTCCCTCTCATAATAGGTTGAAATAAGTGTTTGTGTGCATGTATTGCAGAAATAAACTGTGGTGTCTTTATAACATTGTGTAAGTTCTAACCCAAACAAAACTATAAATTTTTTAGTGTACTCTAAGTTTAAAATAGAGCTACAAAGTGAATGCCGCTCATTTCACCTCTAAAATTGTTTGTATGTCGTAAAGTATTCAATTCTTAATATATTCTGTAAGTATAAAAGTGCACTTTTGCGCACTTTCTCTAAAATTGAACTTTTAAGATGCTAACCTAACATTGGCAAAAAACCGATTTATTTGACTTACAAAACACAAAGATGAGAAAAATACTAAGGATATAACATTTTTTAAGGATGGATTACTTAATCTTTGTACACCCAGATCTTATTATAGAAACCACGGATCTTCCAGTTAGTTACTTTGTAAAAGAGGCTGCCAAAACACGGAACAAACTGTGTAAGTCCGATCGCCCGCACTGTGCAAAAGATCCAAACTGTAATTTTATGTGCAAAAAAAAAAAGGACAATGCCCATTTTTACACATTGTCTTATTTAGGAATACTAGATAAGTAAACAAAGAAAAACAACAAAAAAATTCATATTTATACTGAAAAAAACAAATTAAATTCTTTAAAAAAGGCGGGACCACGCCCATTTTTTTTAAATACCTCCCTTTTGTTATACAAAATTTATATCAAAAAACAGAATCCAAAAATATTGCTTCGTTTTTAAGTTATTAATTAATGCCACAAAAAGTGGTCGCTCAGCCCATAGTGCATTTTTGCTACAAATCTAAGAAATGCCGGAAGTCGTGCGTTTGGGTGTGTGTGTCAGATAATTAATTTGAATGGGAGCGGCAAATGCTTAATTAACAAGTGGGAAAGTTACAGTCGAGTGCGATCGACTGTGAGATACCCGGTACCCAAAGCATTGTGGGTGAAATTGAATAGCACATGAACATGGAAAAAAGAAAAGGTTGACAAATGAAGACAAATGTAGCTAGAAACATGTTGAGCAGCACCGAAAAAAAAACAAATGTTGCTAGGGACAAATGTTGAGAAACACGCACGTGCGCCCTCAACATAAAAGAAGAAGAAGCATACACAGAAACTTAATCGCTTAATAACTTCCAAGTTTGTAATCCGATTTTACTTAAATTTTCAGAAAACGTCCGCGAGTGCCTACTTATTAAGTTTTTTAAGACAGACAGACGGACAGACGGACATGACTAAATCGACTCGGCTGGTGATGCTGATCAAGAATATATACACCTTATGCGGTCGAAGATGCCTCCTTCTGGCTTTTACATACATTCTCGGTTGGCACTAACTTATAATGCCCTTGTACCCTATGGGTGCCGGGTATACATACATATTGTTTTGTTGGTTGGAATCGTGAGTCTTGATATTAATCCTGTGTGACAGGATTGAAAGTTATACCCTTGCAGATGATTTAATTATTTTAGTTAGAAGTCATTAACGACCCAACAAAGGATAAAGCAAGAATATGTTTTAATTTAATGCCAAAGCTTTGGGTACCGGGTATCTTACAGTCGAGCACACTCTATTTCATATTTGTTAATTATCACATTCCTTTTGTTCCACCCTTTCGGCTTATACTAATTTTGGATCGATTTCAATTGAGTTCGGGATTCTATTCATTAAAATAAGTAAATCACAAAAGCCAGTAGAAAATCGGGAGTGGAAGTGGAACGGGTCTACCGATGGGGTTAACAACTTTGCCCGCAAATCTTGGCGAACATAAAGCCATTAAACTAAGCTTTATCGGAGAGGTCAGGGTCAGACGACCTCTGAAGTCTCTCCAGGGATTCTAAGAGAATCTCTGAGGTCTGGCCGTGGCGAAGTTGATTAATTCCCAATTTTATTTGGCAATTTTATGAGCGACTGACTGCAACACAGTGTAGCCAAGGCTTAGTCCTTACCAAGTCCTCTGCAAGTCCTCTTTAACCAACCACATCTCTTATCTCATTCCGCAATCCGTGTTCCTCCGGCCCCTTTCCGTTTCTGTGCTCCAAATGTCGAAATTTCTTTGCTTTGGTTTCGGGCATCGCTTTTCGGTTTATTTTTATGTAATTTATCAAGTTGCTACACTCTGGAACAAGGGGTAAAAAAAAAGTTTAGGTGCTCAAGGCTAAGTTATTTTTAAAGATTACTTTTCAACAACAGCATACTTTTTAAGGATCTGCGATCTGCGTCGATATAAAGGAATATTTCTGATAAAAGAATAATAAGGTTTAAGAACACAAGTACTCGGTTCTAAGACAATTGTTGAAATGGGAACATGAATAGACATGACAGGAGGCATTTCAGGAATACTTACTCCTCAGGGGACAATCTAATATAGTTTTTATTTTGTTCTCGCATATCGCGGTGTGTTTTTTTTTGTAACAGTGCATACTTGATATCAAGGGTGCCCTTCGTCGCCTTTTGTGAGGAGCATGGGCTAAGCGATATTTTATTTCACCATTTTATTGCTTTGAAAGTGTCTTCCGGGTGCCAGTTGCCAGATTGAACTCTGGGAAACTTTGCAAGTGCCCCTTACTTTCTTTTATTCCACTTTATTAATTCCTGGCCAACAATGACAATGGAGGAGCAAAGCAGAGAATAGGGCCTGCAAGCAAACATCGCCAGGTGGCAGCGACCGGAAATTGGGAATGGAAAAGAAGGCCCCAAGTCCTTGTCCAGGGTATATTCTATATAGACACCCTCCCCATGGCATTTTCTTTGACCTTGACGGATGAGTGACAAAAATATATGATCGTTGATAAATGTGGGGAAAAGAATGCTGCAATTATGTTCATGTATTTTTTTTACTCGCTAAACTAGGCCTTTACAATTATGGTTAAATTAAGAATCTTTTTATTTAATATTTATATTAATATTTTCTAAATAGTTCCAAATCTAAATAGTTAAAGTATAAGCCATGTAAATATAATCATAATTGAGTTAAACTGTACATAGGTATTTAAAGGAAATCGAAATATGCTTATGTCTTTTTTAACAATCAGCAATATTTAACATAAATTTGTATATCACTGTGGACGGCAGTCCACGTAGTGACGATGAGCACCGAGACTGTGGTGCGCAAGGAGACTACTATATACAGCCGAAGAATTGAAAATCTGCTACGATAGTCCGATCAAAAAATTTCTGATACCAAATTTTGTGACGATTAATAGTTATTTAAACAAAAATATTCAAAAATTGTTTAATTAGTTTTAAAATCGGCACTTAGCTGAAAAATTTAAAAAGGCAAAACAGGCAGCGTGCCGATTTTGAAACTAATTAAACAATTTTTTAATATTTTTGTTTAAATAACTATTAACCGTCACAAAATTTGGTATCAGAAATTTTTTGAGTTGAATGTGCCATCGTCACTTTTATCTAACCTCGTTAAGACGTTGTTTTGTTTGATATTTGTGAGTCTAGTAAAAAAAAAAAAAAAAAAAAATTCCTATATTTAATTCCAATGGCTCCGAGTTTCCTTTTTACTAACAAAAAAAAAGTAAAATCAATGCCTGTAATTGTATTCAAAAGTAGTTGTAGCAAAAAATGCAAAATCAGATGTTGGCACCTTTGTAAATAAACCCCCATCAACATTTGCTTCGTTTCCACCAATTTCCCGCCGTTTTTTCCCCATTTTCCGGCCAATAGCCAACAAAAATTTATTTATGCATTCAATTAGCATACAATAAGGGGCAAAAAGAGGCGTGGCCAAGGTGGGATTCGAACCTTACTCACTGCCGGCCAAATTGAGAAATTACTTTAAAAAGCAAACAGCTGGCACAGGACGAAAAAGGACGTTGTGCTGTTCTTTTCCCTGCCGTTTCTGCGTTTTGTTTTGTTCTCTTTTACTTCGCACTCATCCCTCAAAATGCTATTCTAGGAGGAGAGGAGACCTAAGCAAATTTTATGGTAAGGTCCTTCTTGGAATTATATGAGGGACGGTGTAGAACGCATGCCAACATTTTTTTTTTTCGTCCTTATTGGAGTACTTCGCAGCCGCATTTATTACTCATTTGTAGACATTTTCGTCTTTGCCCTTTGCTCCTTGTTCATTTTTTCGTTATTTCCTCTTTTTTTTTTTTTTTTTTGCTTTGTGTGAGCTTTTCCTTGCTATTTACTTTGGACTGCGAAACGAGAAAAAGTTTTAAATCTTTAAATGAATTTAATATGCACAATACATATATGAAAAATATACATTTCAGGAGCGTTCCTTGTCTGGGGGGTCGGCATGGCCCATCATCATAAGGCGGAATATACGGTCGACGTATATGATTTCTGGATTAGGTTTATTAATATATTGATATAATAACTTTTTCTCTCTTCGCCCCTCTTTCCCAATGTATGATGTGTGGGTGTGGGTGTGGGTGTGGGTGTGAGTGTGTGGCAGCTGCTGTGTGGCGTCGTCCTGACGCTAGCCACAAAGCCGCAGAAAGGGTTCCAGAACGGAGATTGAAGGGGAAAATGGTGGAAAAGTGCGCAGTTTTGAGGTTACTTTGAGCCACCTTCGATATTCCCAATCCCCATTTGTAGCCCCATTTAACGCAGAGACTGATTAGATGAAGGGTAAGACCTGGGAAATCCTAGCCGGGATTGCAAAGGCAAAAGTGTAACTCAAAAGAATTTTATGTTTGTTGGCCATCTGTCCATGAAATTTGTCATAGCAGCCGATAGATAGACCTGGAAATTATATTTACCACTTAAGCTACATGCATTTCAATGTTTACTATTTTCTCCATTTACTTTAGCAAAATGTAGAAGGCTTTAAATTACATTTACTTATAATCGGAAAAGATGTCTTGCTTTGTGGTAGAACTCAAAAGATATTCTTAGAAACTCTCAACGAAATGATGATTACTTTTATGCAATCATAACTGTAATTTCGTTCTAGCTTTGTGAACTTCCCATTGAATTTATACCTTGATAAAATTCTCTTTGTCCCCGTTCTCCGGAAATGTGAAAATCTGGACATTAACATTCCCCAGATAAGTAAGCCGCAGCTCTCCGCATCACTCACATATCGATGATGATTGGTAATCGTATCTGCCGACATTCCAAGAACTCAACTGCCCACCTGTGTGGTCTCTGTGTGGGTGAACGTTGCGTATACGCCACGTGGCCGCATGTGTAAGTGCTGAATAAAATATGCCTCGGTATCGACCCTGGCTGTCAAATCGAGGCAAAGAGGTGGAGGCGATGCCATAAATATTTCATTTTCATTGGAATTGTCTTTTCACAATTCGTTTAATCTGGACAATAATCCCCGTCTTAGTCCAACTCTGCCCCTGGATCATTGCCATTCCCACTTCCTCTTGTTTTAATGCTATATTAATGCTCAGTGATGTGAAGGTTCCTAAGCGCGTGGAGGCGACGACTGAGGCCATGCCGAGTAGGTCAAAGAAAAATTTGTGGATTGATGGAACGAGAAGGATGAGCACACTGTGAAGTAAATGAAAACTATGTCAAGGTATCCAAATATATTATATAATTTGTTAAATCAATAATCGTTTTGCCAAAATAATATCACTTTCTATGGTTATTAAACTTTTCTACCATTAATTACAGAAGACTGTGAAATTGCATTGCATTTCATTTTTACGTATAACCTTAAAAAGAACAAAGCTCAACTTTTAGGAAAATGATGCTGTCGAGCTGTCTAACCAGTGTTGCTAGAGTCGCTTTTTTTCCGTCAGATCTGGCTTTTTTTAAAGACCATTTGCTAGAAATATTTAGAAACAGTGGGCAGCGGGAATTCTAGCTTTTTATATTTGGTAAATGCTTTTCTCCGATTTTTGTGTGTGTATGCCCACATAACAAGACGTATGATCCAAAAAATAATACAATTATTACTGATAAAAAAAAAACAATAAGAAAACAAAATTAAAAGCAACAAATAAAACAGGCTTTTTTAATAGCTTTTGTCCACAATTTTGATGGCTATTTTTGATCGTTCTTCCTGTCAAAAACAGTTTTTTTTTTCAAGGAAAAGTTGGTAACACTGGTTCTTTCTTCCTTGAAGGTCGTTCACATTTCCATCAATCTTTCAGAATTTTGCCAAGTGTCTCTAATGGTTACTTATCATGTGGCTTTCCTCATCTGCCCCGCAGTTTGATCTTTTTTTTTTTACAAATTTGCCCCGACAATCCCTTCTTCATTAGAGCTTAGCCCTTAACAGAAGCCGCTTAGCAAATTATAAAAACACATTTTGACCTTTCCGCGCGCAGCTCACTCCACGAATACCGGAGGATAAAACCAAGAAAGAAGGAATTCAAAGAATTGATGAAAGCGTTTGTCTACTCTTCTCAGTTTTTGCTTTACCTTTGCCGCGGAAAATCCGCTTTGCTGGGATTGTGGATGCGTGTGCGACCATCCTGGCTTTGCTGCTCATTGGCTGCTCGTTGAATCTTAGTAACAAAGGATAAACAAGTGGGGAAAATAAGCTGAAAGGAATTTGATTTACAACTAATTAAATATACATTTTTAAGGAAGCCTTAATTTATTACTCTCAGAAAGAGTAAGAGAGTAAGAGGTTTGATTTAAGGAAATTAATTCTGATCAAGATTTATTTTGTAGTCTTGAAAGTTTAGTCTAGAAATGTTTTGTAAAGTGGTCCAAGAAATTAGATGTAAACACAGTGAGTTCTGTCTCCGCTTTATATAGGACATTGGATTCCAATTTTGCTCTTATATATGGTGTTGTGCACTTGAGATTACATGTGCATCCACACACCCCTGTCAGCTATTGGATTACATATTTCAATTTACGTTTCTCGGTTCATAATATGAATTTCATATACACAGATATGAACAGAGCCCAAAAGTAATCTTATTTTTCTAACCATTCGTATTCGTCTGAACAGTGAGGGAGAGTGGACAACTAATTGATTTCTGATTATCATTGCATAACAAAATGAGTAAATCTCCGCGAGGCCAGGAGAAAAATTGGAAAAGGAAAAGAAAATGCGAGGAACGCGTGCAGACAGAAGTTTTAATGAAGCGTATTAAAAATTAATTAAATAACAATTTGCACAAATGTAAATAAACATGGCGCTGCTTATGTAAAGCAGCCGAGCAGAGTGCCAAGGAGCCTCAGGACTCCTCAGGGGCTCTCGCAGACAGCTCCTGCAGGACATTCATCCGCCTGCTGTTCTCCGGACAACGCCTAGAGCGGCGAACTTTGGTCATTAAATTAGGTGCACGGCGACGACGACGACGCCAGAAACCAAAGATGCCAAATGAGGGGGAGCGGTGGAAATGGAGACCGGTGATAGAGCTCCTGAGGAACCCTGCAATCTGGCCACAGCTATGGGCCGATTTATAATTATATTAATATATTATAATTATATTAATTAATTATAGCCATACATTTAAAATTTCATTTTGGACCACAATATCTTACAGCTTCCATAGAAACCATCGGTCCAAATCAGCCGATTTTCGTTGTTTTTAAAGAGTCCGGACTAAAATTACATTTCCTTATTTTAGTTTAATTATTATCTGCAAGGGAATATAATCTTCGCCTTGTCGAAGCTATCTTCCTTTCATGTTTTTACTAATTTTATTTATAAATTAAGTTTGTGTTATAAAAATTAAAATTTCTATAGGTTAATACTTACTCCTAGAAATGTTCCTAATTTTGACAAGTATTTAATTTTGGCGGTCCTCTCGCTGTTGCCTTATAAGCTATCTATATGACTTTAAAATGCCTCCCCTTCCGTTTTTTTTTTTACCAACCCCTCGCCTCGCGTTGCCGCCACTCTACCCTCCGGCAGTTAATGTGATTTTTAATTTCACATACATTTTGTCGTTCGCCAACACACACTTCAAAGGGTCGCCAGTAGTGCCACGCCCCTCGACACGCACCAAGCACCGCCCTTGTTACGGTGCCACCGTCGGATCGCATCACTCATACGCAATGTTGAACGCATCGCACTTTTTTGCTGCGCTCCCTGTCTGCCTTTGTGTGTGTGTGTTTTGGTACATGACTTTGAGTGTGGGCGTGGCAGGTAAGGTCTTAATTGAATTTGTTTTCCAGTTTCCAGTTTCCAGCGTTGGCCAGGCAACACAATGCCCCTCCCCCTGCGCACCCAGCAACCCAGGAATATTCGCCGACTGAGCCTACAGGCAACATTTCAGATGCGGCATTCTTGTTGTTAAATGGAAATTTAATAAATTTGATTTAATTTTCTTGGCTTACAACGAAATGTTTTCGCTATTTGCGTATTGCCGCCTTCTTTTCGGGATGTATGTGAAAAGCCGATTTTTATACAATATTTCATATATTTTAGAGTTGTAACATAAGTATCCCAAGTGGAACTGAAAGCAGCTTACAAAAAATAAGAACCCGTCTTACCCTCGAAGGGAAATTGTAAGCAATGAATGCTCTTCAGCTTGTTTTTAGAAAATGTATTATTTTCAGTTCCAAAAATATTTAAAATGAAGTCTAAAAAGACTCGCCAGAAGATGATGGCAGATCAGGGGAAAAGGAATCTGGTATATAAAAACTGAGCTGTATTTAAATAAATTACTTGTTAGGGCTTCGATGCTCAATACTTAATTGTCTGCTATGAAATGGGAATTTCCGTCGTCTTTGCTTTTTTCCCTGAGTTTTATATTTTGTAGCTCGTAAAAACGTGGCGAATTTTAAGCGGCTTGGGGGTCAACTTTTTTTATGGGGTTCACGGAAAAAGGTGATTGCTGACACAGTTTGTCTGAGAAGTGATTTTTGTCTATAAACAAATTTCTTATCGCCTGTTTGCACTTTGGTTCTGGGGTCGACACCTGCACCCTTAAAAATCAAGCAACCAAGTAAAAATTACTTTATTTCTATTCGCTTTCACTTTATGAACTCAGCACGGAAATACATAAAAAACAACGAGAAAGAGCTAGCTTCGGTAAGCCGAAATGTGTATACCCTTGCAGTCTGCAATTGGATCATTGAAAGTCGGTTCCTATCGCTAAAATTTAAAAAATATCAAAGTTTGTACATTTTTATTACATTACCTACACACATTTTCAATTTAACATGTAGAATTTTGCATTTTCATATAAATCAGCCGATCGCTTCTATGGTAGCTATATGATATAGTTGTCCAATCGTAGTGAAATTAAAAACGTATTCCTAGAACCGTAAAAAACAGCTATATTTCAAAATGTATAAAACAACGTTGAGAAACAGAGAAGTTCTAACTTGTGTTTCATTAATTTTTCGATCATTCCTATGGCAGCCATAAGATATAGTGGTCCGATTCCAGCCGTTCCGACATATATACAACTGCATAAGAAAAAATAAGGCTATCTCCAAAATTTATTTAGATAGCTCTAAAATGAGAGACTAACGGACAGACAGACAGACGGACAGACGGACATGGCTAGTTTGACTCGGTTTGTAATACTGATCAAGAATATATATACTTTATGGGGTTCGGAGATGCTTCTTTCACTGCTTTGCAAGCTTCTGGACAAAATTATAATACCCTGCAAGGGTATAAAAACCAACTTTTGGCATGCTGTGCGGCGATTTGTCAGCGAGAGAAAAGCTGCGCAGCTTTCGTTGACTTGGTTGTTGTTCCGCAACAACAAAATAAATTACAAATACGCCAATTTTATAGGCAGCCTTGGAAGTTAATAAAACAGTATGTGTGTGCGTTCGTGATTAATTGCCAACGAAAATGCCAATTTAATGTGGGAAACCTTCGCGGAGAGCTTACCCTAAGCGAATTTCTTTCACTCGGTGGCCCTACTAAGTCTTTCGCGAAGCTTGCTCAGAACAAACTTAATCTATTTTTCATTGGGAAATAAAATACAGAAAACAAAATCCGGTTCGGGTTCTCCATAAGAACCTTGAAATTAAACTCTTTTCGTAAAGATATCTTAGGTTCGTTTCCGATAAAAAAAAAACGTTTACCCCTTGCAGCGGTCCAATTCAGCCAGAAAGGAAAAACATTTTCCCATGCACGCCTGCACTTAAGCTGACGCTGCTTGCATACTATTTTAATTAGCTGATGTCGCTCTGGCAGCAAAAACAAAAATAATAAAAGATAAAAATGAATGCTGCCCGGGATGACTGGGAGGCTGATGGGTTCCGGCGGAAAGTGTCGTCTGCCAGCAAGCTGTCTGCGCCCCTTCTTTTCTCCCTGGCGTTTTTCAGCAGTTTAGCATGTTGAAGCCACAAGCAGTTGGTGGACTAAAAGCTCAGTCGGACAAGTGAAACCCTCCGAATGGCAGTGAGGCACACACCAAAAATATTCGTTCTTCTTTTACAAACTCTAAATAGCAATTAGGATTAAACTATTAAATCGATTAAATATACTTTTAAAGTGGGTGGGATTATGTTTTTTTAATCATATTTTTTTTATTTTTGAATTTCTCTCCTTTTCGTTTAGTGTAGAAATAGAGGTGAAGCGGATGGCGGTTTAATATCAAACCCACTCGACGCTTAACTCTCGCGTAAAAGCATGCTATGCCTTCTTTTTCGCGCCACCAACCCTTCGGTGTTCGCGGTCTTCGCTGCCAGTTCCACCTGTTTAAGCATGTCACTTAAGCAGCTTGACTCTGGCAGACCACACCCATTCAGCTCTACCTGGAGGAGCACCCAAAGTCACCTATAGAGCCAAAAGCGCCCACCTACTTGCATGTGGCTTGCGTGTCTTGTGACCAAAAAAGCATTGCCCGTTAGCGATAGCGGGCTTGGATGTTGTCGTTAATTAAATTATGAGCAAGCTTTTAGAAGCGAGTAAGAAGACGCAATTACTTTCTTACGCATCTAAGTGATTTACAACGAGAAACTTATAACATTTCTAAGTTCGAAATAAAATAAATTTTTTTTTAATTTTATGCAATATCTTAGGCCAAAAATGTAGCGAAAATTATTATAAGTTTAATAAACGATAGAGAAATAGGAATTTTATTAATGCGATGAAAACGACTATATAATCAAAGCCCATGAATATAAATAAAACGAAAGCAAAGCCAAGCTAAATTAATAAAATGTTGTTTACAAAATGTAGAGCATTATAACATGAATGTCATAGGTAGTAAACTTCTTAAAAAATATAATAAAAAATATAAATTAATAAAAACTGTTGCCTGCTGTATTGATGTTTAAGACATATGCACATATATGCAGTAATTGAGTTTACTATTTACCATAAAGTAAAGCATTGGTTCAGGCAAATTAAATTTAAGTCGTCACTAAAAAAATTTCATAGCAGAAATATTCCGGGAAAATTCATAAGGATCACTATATACCAAAGTTCAGCAGCGTATTTACTACTCACTATCTCCGCTTCGTCCCTGTGGCGTATACGTAACACGCTTGGTGTGGTAATTAATTTTGTACTCATGAAAACCGGCATTAAGCGAGCTAAGCGTGGAAATGATATTGCAAACTCAAAAAAAGGGAGACTCACTCGCAAAAGACAGCGACAATTTATCACAGAATGTTGGAGTGCAGATGTAATGGAAGTTTGTTTGTATTTTATTTATAAAAGCCTAGGAAAATCTCATTATATATAAGAAGTATAGTATTATACTCATTATTACGGGGAGAAAAAAGTTTGGAAAAAGTTTACGCTAATGGTGCTCTCTATATTTTTTTGGCAGAGGAAAATAAACCGAAATACTTTCACTTCAATATTTTATAACTAATTAAGTTTAATTACCAGCCATTACCCAGGGGGATTTACCCTCACCCGTCTTGGCATAGCGGCAAGTGGAAATTGGTCTCTTCCCCATTCCCGTTTGCGGTTTTCCATCTAGATTTTGCTATTTTTTTCGGCGTGCCCAGGCCTTTGGCCACTTATATTCTTGGACTAAAACGTGTAATGAACACAAAACATAGCCATGTCCTTAAAAGCTTTTGAATCCTTTGAGTCCAGTGATATACCGCCGATTGGGATCAACATTACAGAATCCCTGAAAACGCTGTGACACCAGGCAGCCCCTAAATAGCCAGTTTATGGTCCTTTTAGAATGAACTTTCTTACGCTTACATTGTAAAGAATTTTAAATTTACGCAGAAGGGGGCGTCTTCTTGCAGTTGACTTACAAAGGAACTTTCTCCTAATAAAGTAAAAAGAAAACAGGAGAAATTGCAAGTATTTAGGTCGAATGATTTCAGTGGAATATAAATACTTTAACACTTGCTAAACTTAATCCCCTGACCAATGCAACGTATTATAGAACGTCCTGCAATTTAGGAAATGAATCTGAATGCTTAAAGCCAGCAGCCAGTGCTTTCTTTGATTACATTATTTCCGGGAAATTTAAAATTCATTCTGCAGCTGTCCAGCAAATCCGGCACTTTAACTGATTCCACTTCTTCCCTATTTGGAATTACCATTTTTATTGGCTTGCTGCGAGCTGAAAAAAGTGGCTGCACTTGGACTACTTGCATATTTTCATAAATTTATTTAAGTGCTGGCAGTTTTGCACCCGGGAAAGAGGCGATAGGGGAAGTGCAATGCACTCAAAGAGCGAAAGTGGCAACAATAAATGTGTCGCGGAGCTAAGCCAAGTAGGGATGGCAAGTCATAGGTTATATATACATATATGTAGAGTTTACATTATAAATAGATGCTTTATTTAGATTAATATCAACTTCGACGACTGTGGACGACTCCCAAAGTGCGACCGCTTCTAACGACTTCTCTCTGCAACTACTGCTCTCCTCGCGCTGCATCTTTGCTACTGTCCTCCTTCGCCTCTCTGTTTCTCGATCCGTAAAATGTTATTTACAACGAGGCAAACATGTATACTTGCTGCCCTGATGTACCGTAACACCTTACATTCGGCCCTCCTGACCCTCTTCATCTGACCCAGATGAAGCAAATTCGTCGTCGTTATCAGCTATGAGCCTCCTCAGCTTCATGTTATCGCAGGTGGTATTTGTTGTGTTGGGTCCTTCCACCTGGCCTGCCTTGCGAACGTTTTACCGCCCGTTTCTCTTAATTTGTTGTTGTTTTTTGCTTACTCTGCCATTTGTTTTCGCTCCATGTTAAACTGGGAAACCAACTCTTCGTTTAAAATCTCCTGCAAACGCTTAAGCCACAACATCAGCGGTAAAAAATCCAATAGGTTTAGTTTTCTTTTGACCTAGACCACTTAATAAAGATGCGCTTTTATAAATTAAAATTTTTTTATACCCTTTGCGAGGGTATTATAATTTTGCCATGATATTTGCAACGCAGTGAAGGAGGCATCTCAGACCCCATAAAGTATACATATTCTTGATCAGCATCACCAGCCGAGTCGATCTAGCCATGTCCGTCTGTCTGTCTGTCTGTCGGTTTCTACGCGAACTAGTCTCTCAGTTTTTGAGCTATCGGGCTGAAATTTTCAGCCGAATCGGACCACTATATCCTATAGCTGCCATAGGAATGATGGCGAAATTAATGTACAAAAATTTTTAATTTCTCTGTTTTTCAACGAATTTCTATAAATTTCGAGATATAGTCGTTTTTTATAGTTCTAGAATTACGGTTTAAATTTCATTAAGATCGGACAACTATATCATATAGCTGCCATAGAAGGGATCGGTCGATTTATATGAAAATGTAAAATTCTACATGTAAAATGTAAAATTTACAAAATTTACATAATTTGACATTTTTTTTTACATTACCAAATTGGATCGATTTTCAA
>VNJW01004405.1:0-16886 GCA_008042615.1 Drosophila auraria | reverse complement strand
AAACACCCCCCTAAGACGCTGCTATTGCAAGCTGCGTAGCCTGTAGCCGTCTAGGTCGTAGGTTCGAGCCCCGACCGCGCCAATACTTTTTATCGTTTATTTTTTCTCTGTTTTTTTCTGCATTTCTTTCTTTTTCTTTTGTTATTATACCCGGAAAACAACTCGAAAAAAATTTTAGAATAAAAATACAAAAAAAAAAAAAAATTGGTTGTTTGTGGGATTGAGCTCTGGCCAATTTTGCAAAACGTTAACGCATCGGCCGCTTAGACAACTGGGCCACTACCTATATTTCATATGAAGCGCCATTTTCATACTAAGTATGCTTCAACAACTGTTAATCTAATTTTGGCAGAGCTGAAATAAAATTGCCAGCGATTGTCAACATCTAATACCTCTACATTTTTTTAATGAAAATATGCTTTTTATTGTAATAGAGAAATGTGTGTGAAAGAGAAAAGAGACCGACTGTTCACCAAAAAAATTGCGCCAAACTACAAAAAAGAACGAGCGTGAACAAGAAATGACAAACAATAACAAAATTCACTTTTATAACCCAACTTTGCCGAACTGATATAATTTTATTAATTGAATATCGGATATAAAAATGTAAAAAAAAAATTTGGCATGAGCGGGATTAGAACTCAGAACTTCTTGCATAAAAACCATTTCCCATCGCTTAGACGCTTGGGCTATGCTCCACATTTGGCAACATACAGCGATTGTTACTTCTAATAGCGTTCACACTTTTTTTATCAGAAGGCGGTTTGTTTATTGTAATGGAGATGCACAAAACAAGTGTGTGTGAAAGAGAAAAAAGATCGACTGCTGACCAAAAAAATTTCGCCAAGCTACAGAAAAGATCGAGCGTGACCAAGAAATTTCAAAGAATAACAAAATTCACTTTTATAACCCAACTTTGCCGAACTGATATAAAATGTATTAATTGAATAAAGACGAGAAAAAATGAATAAAAGTCTGAAATAAAAATGTAAAAAAATTCCTTGGCATGGGCGGGTTAAGAACTCAGAACTTTCTTGCATAAAAAACGCTTGCCCATCGCTTAGACGTCTGGGCTATGCTTTATGTTGAGTAATATACAGCGATTGTTACTTCTCATAGCTTTCACACTTTTTCAATAAGAAGGCGATTTGTTTATTGTAATAGAATGTAATTGTAATAAATGAATTTATTTGCAATGGCCCCCCCGTGGTGTTCCCTGGGTCCCGATTTAATATATGACAAATAATTTATTAAGTCGGGAGCTAATTCGAGCGACGATATAATTTTTAATTAAGAATAATTAAAACCGTCAAATGTTTGGGTACCGGGTATCTCACAGTCGAGCAGTCTCGACTGTAGCTTTCTTACTTGTTTTTCCCGAATTCGAGGTGGGGTCAGAAAGGAATTATTCAAAAAGTAAATTCGAACTAAGTATTCGTTGTAATAGGGGTTAAAAGAAAATTGACAATTTTAAATAAGTAACCGTTTCAAAATGTTAAAAAATGGTTTATATTTCCAAAGATACATATCTTCTAAAGTATATGACAAAATTTAAATGCAGTTTTTATACCCGATATCCATAGGGTACAAGGGTATTATAAGTTAGTGCCAACCGAGAATGTATGTAACAGGCAGAAGGACAAATCTCCGACCCTATAAAGTATATATATTCTTTATCAGCGTCACAAGCCGAATCGATCTAGCCATGTCCGTCTGTCCGTCTGTCCGTCTGTCTGTCCGTGTGAAACAACAGATCTCAGAGACTATAAGAGCTAAATTAAAATTTGGCCACGCCCACTTCCGCCCCCGAAAATGATAAAAAGCGGAATATAACCATATGCGTGATTTTCGGCGTAAAGTAAATAGATAGACTTTATAAGTAGGCAATCGTGGACGTAAAATCGGATGATAAACATAGAAGTTATTAACAATAAAGTTTCTGAGAGAGAGAGAGAGAGCGCACGTGCGTGTTGCTCAAAATGTTCCTAGTTCTAATATATATTTTTTTTATTTATTATAACAGATAGAGTAGTTTGCAAAACTAAACTAACTAAAGTAGTATAGCGCCGGCTGCAGGGCCTATGGCTATGTTGGTTTACAATGGTACTGTATCTTAATCTAATATTAAGTAATTGTCTAGTTGATCATTGTGTTTGTTATGTACATTTTTTTTTTTTTCTTAGATTTTGTGGTATAATTAATTTTTTTTTAAGGAAAAGTGGGATTTTTTGTATGTCGTCTAGGTCAGGGTTGCTAAGGAGGTTTAGGGGGTTAGTGTTGCTAAATATGGCTTGTTTGATTTGTAGGAGGGATTGGCATGAGTTTAGCATATTACTTATTAAAATGTCACCTTGGCAAAACGGACAAATTGGTATTGAATTTCGATTCAAATAGTGTTGGTGAGTTATGTTTGTGTGCCCTAGTCGAAGTCGTATTATTTTTATTTGGTCAAGCCTGGTCCAATGTTGGTGGGACTGTTTTAAGTAGTCCCAGGTGTCTGAGTTATTCGCATTAATTGACTGCAGTGTATAATGTTTTCCTTTTGTTTTATTGCAAATTCAGATTTAAGATGTCTTTTTATGTCTATTGCTGCTAGGGAGTCGGGATAGATAATGAATTTACCCTTTCGGTTTTTAATAATTTCGATTGCTTCTAAAATGGCGATTGTTTCAGAGGTGAGGACGGATGAATATTGGGGCAGTATGCCATATTTTAAGATGTTTTTTTCTGTTGTAATGGCATATGTTATTGTACAGTTCATTTTTAAACCGTCGGTGAATATGAGATTATGTGGTTTAAGTTTATTCTTTGTGTGTTCAATCAGATTTCGGTATGTTTCTGGGGATGTTTTAAGTTTCTTGTAGGTTCGTAGTGATTTGTCTATTAGATTGGGGAGTGCCCAGGAAGGTTTGTATTTATGGAGTTTTATTGGTTTGTAAGGTAGATTAAGTGCTAGGTTTAGTTTGATTGTCAGGTCTATTATTGGTGGCGTTTTCCTTTTTGGCTTATTTATACTTGACAAACTTGTGAATTGGTTTGTTTTGTTTTGTTTACTTTGTTTCAAATACTTTTGGGAGAGTGTCCGTATAGAAACAGACCGTACGCTGATTTGGCTATGACCGTTGCCTTCGCGACATTGAGTAGTGTGTACGTGTTGCAATTGAATTTAAGACTAGATGAGCATTTTATTATGTTTAGTTTACTACGGAGTTTAGGCAGAAGTGTATTTATGTGTGTGTTCCATTTATATTATTTGTTTATTGTTATTTCTAGAATTTTTAATGAGGTAACGGTAGGAATTTGTATGTTGTTGCAGCTTATCTTGCAAGCGCAATTGTGTTTTTTGCATATGTGGAGGTCTTGGCATTTAGATAGGGATAGCGATGCCCCTGAGTAGGAGCCCAAATTCCCTATATTGTTAAAGAGGTTGTCTAGGTTGAAGTTTGTATTTTTGTTTTTATTGAAGTTTATTAGGTATTTTGTGCCGGGCCGTAGGATTAAGGTAGAGCCTCTATTCCTAGGCTTCTGATGAAGGAGAGCACTTTGGCGAGGTCTATCTGTTCCCAAATCCTGTAGGGGGGGATAAGTTCACCTCCTAGTTGTTGAAGTCGACGTCTGATTAGTGAGGGGCATTCACATAGAATATGTTCTAATGTTTCTGGCTCCAGCTCTCAGAATCTACATGTGTCGACTTCTGAAAGTTTTGCGACATCTGGGGGACGAGAAATTGTTTGGCTTGTCTCGGCCCTGGTTCAGGGTTCAGAGCCCATTAGTGGTGTCATCGCCCCGCGTTTTGCTAGGAAGTCTGCCACCTCGTTTCCTATATGGCCTTCATGCCCTGGCACCCAGCCCACCGTTAAGGTGTTTTTGAAGGCAAGGGCGTTCAGCAGCTGGAAACAGTTTTCTACAAGTCTGGAGGTTGAAGGATCTCAGCGCTATGAGCACCGCCTGACTGGCAGAGAAGATGTAAATCCGTGCGCCTTGCACATTCCTGCGCAGGCAATCATGAGCACAGATTTCTATGGCGGGTATCTCTGCTTGGAAAATGGTTGGAGACTTTCCCATGGCTATGGATTTGTTGAACCTTGGTCCGAAAATACCAGCCCCGGTGTCACTGTTTTCAAATTTCGATCCGTCAGTGTACACCGTTTGTGATCCACTGGGCAGAGATATTGATTTTGTTATCCACTCGTGTCTGGTGTACAAGACTACACAGAAGTTTCTGTGGAAAACAAGTTTATGTTTCTGTTCGTCAGTTACGCGCAGAATTAGGGGTTCGAGTACCCGTAGATGCCCAATGAGATCACCACTTTTTATGTTGGTGATGTTTTGAAGGCGAAGTGCCCCCAGGCAGACCTCCTTTTTCAGGGTGATGACTCTAAGTGCTCCAGTGGGGCATGTCCGGATGGCTCCAGTGATGCCTATGCAGACCAGTCGTTGTAGTTTAGTAAGTGCAGCCGCAGCTGTCTTCTGGGTAGATTTCGTCGTCCAAGCAGGAGATGCATAGGTTATGATCGGTTTTACCACAGTGTTAACAGACCAGTAGATCATTTTGGGACTTAGGCCTCATGTTCTATCGAAAGGCCTATTGCAAGCGAAGTATGCTCGAGTGGCTTTATTTATGGTCTTTTCAAGGTGTGCGTTCCAGTTGAGCTTGGAGTCAAGTATAACTCCTAAGTAGTTGGCTTCAACCGAAAAGTCAATGGTGGTTTAATTTAGGGATGGTCTTGTTAAAGAGAGAGACCTTTTCTGGTAAATGGAACTGGAACAGTTTTAGACTTGTTTATGGACAGTCCTTTATCCTGACACCATCTATTGGCTATATTGAGGGCTTGCTGCATGCGATCCGAGATGGTTTTCTCATGCCAGCCCACTAGGTCTACAGTTATGATTCTGGATTTGAGCATTTCCAGAATCCACCTAATAATGGGTGTGGAGACATTTTTTCGTACAATAGAGGCACGGATAGCCTCGTATGACGTGTTGTCAAAAGCTCCTGAGATGTCTATTTTGGCCCTTCGCTTTATTGAAGAGCCTTTTGCAGCCTTTTTAAGATCGCCAAGGCTCATATTGCACCAGGGAACAGCCCTTCTGATCTTACGAACTTTTTGTTCGCAGCTAGCGTGATATGCCGATTCAATGTTTGTATGAAGCACAGTAGCCTCACGCTCTAGCTCGTCTATGGATGGGTGGAGCAGTCTCTGGATTGCTCAAGTTCAAAGCAGAAAAGATCCCAGTTTGTGTTTTTGGGATTTATATTAACTAGGCTACATTGCAAGGCACATCCTATATCAAATCTGACGAAGTTTGTATACATAATCGTTCCATTTTGGTTAACTTAAAAAAATATCGAAGTTTGTAAATTTGTATAACATTTACTTACACATTTTACAGTTTACATGTAGAACTTTACATTTTCATATAAATTAACCGATCGTTTCTATGGCGGCAATATGATATAGTTGTCCGATCTTAATAAAATTAAAACCGTAAAATTAAAAACAGCTATACCTCGAAATTTTTAATTTTTTTTTCCATTAATTTTCCGATCATTCCTATGACAGCTATAAGATAAAGAGGTCCGATTCCAGCCGTTCCGAAATGTATAGTAACTGCAATAGGAATAAGACTATCTGCAAAGTTTCGTTTAGATATCTCAAAAACTGAGAGACTAGTTTGCGTAGCAACGGACAGATATAGGAATAGGGCTATATGATGGCATTCGGCAGGAATTTAATGGGTAATTGGAAAACGCAATTACTAAATAATTTATATTTGGGCTAATCATAAATTCCATCACATTTATGGAGAAGTAAGATTTGTTATATTTAATATTGAATGTTTTATGGGTAAAATTTATCAAATCGCTTTGCAAAAAATCATTGACTTCGACTTACATCGACTTGACTTCTTACTGTAATATCGTGTTTTAATTACAATTGGATTGTAAAGTTTCCTCAGTGTAGCCCTAAGATGTAGAGACTAGTCATTGCTAGATTAACTCGGCTGTGATACTGAAAAATATATTCACTGTAGGGGCTAAGAGTAAAAATATAATACATTCTGTAAAGTATACAATTTTACAAAGCGGCAGGAATATTAAATATTTAACTGCTTCTGTACCCACTGTGCGCTAATCTCGGTCAATACTGTATTAGTTCTACTGGCCAACATCGACTCGATTAACCGTTTAAATGGGTCTTGATGGATCTTTGGGCAATTCGTTGATTATTGTTTGACCGTTTATTGCCAGTCGACAGGTGCCACACCACACACAAAAACCTTGCCAGTTTGCCAGTTTGCCAGTTGCCCGCCCCCTCAATTATATAACTGAATCAAAGGTTTTTACGCACTCTCTCGCAGCTCCTTTGTAAGCGAATTACTCTCGCGTGCTCTCGTGCCGCGCTGTGCTTTGAGTGAGTTTTAATTTGGCGCCCAGCGGCAGGGCGCAAACTCGGGGAATTCCCATTCATACCCGCGACCATCGCAGCCGCTCAAGTCCGACTCCGAGTCCTGGCGAGCGCTTTCGTTGTCGTTGGCGTGCTCAGTGGGAGCTGCGCTCAGTCTGTGACCAACGCTCGAGCCGATTTGTTTGGCACCCGTCTCCAGGACACACAACTCTCGCGGCGGCTGCAGCTCGTTTTTATTTTCTTTCACACTTTTCACAGCCGCGTTTCTTGCGGCCTGGCTTTCCCTGTTATCTGTCCCGCCATCACTGCTGATCCCGTACCTTTGCCGCCCGGTTCCCGTTCCTTTCCACCGAGCTCTGCCCTTCGAGACAACACGCAAAAATGGCAGGCCGAAGTAAGCGACGTTAAGCTGTCACACGGTTCGGTTTTGTATTCACACTGAGAGAAAACGGGCACCGGAACGAGGCCGCGCCAAGGGGAGCGAATCCAAATTTAGCGTTTGCGGCTGCCGCTACAGAGGCTCCGGTTCCGTGATATAACAGGAATCGCCACGCACCTGCTCTGTCCCTCTCTCTGGCACTTTCAAAGTGAAAGTGGAGGTGGCAGTCGTCGGGGCCCGTGTCGCGACTCTATTGACCATTGACCAGGAGGCGGGCGAACAGGACACAACCGACCGCAGTGCCGAATTTATTGTAAGTTGAGCGATTCCTCTAACGGTTCTACAAAGCCCCTAGACTAGGTGACTGACCCACGCCGAATTCCCTGTTGACGCAAATGTCTTGAAAATTACAGTCGTATATGGCGCAATTTGCGGCTCTTTCGTATATTTTTTTGTTTGTTCTGGCACGCAACTTGGGAATTAGCAGGTAAACCTCCAGAAATCTCCCTTCCGTTTCAACAGCCCGTAAGTGTTTTCCGTGTAAATCGGGCGCCATGGGTCGTATGGGTTATGTGCGGCGCGGGCCAGGTCGTGGTCTGTCAGCCGGCCCAAAAGTCGGATTGGTGTGAAAGTGCCCTGGAACGTGACTGCGGCCAAATCTTGCAGCCAGTCCCAGCTCCGTGCCTGCTCATAGATGGCACCGGTCTTAAAGAGCGGGTTTTTTTTTATGTACGCGCTGGCCAGGCTAGTAAAATTAGAAAATTAACAAATTTAGATGTTAAGTCACGGGCCCCAACATGTCCAACTCATTAATCGTACAGATCGCCAATTATTGCCTACTTTTCAGAATACCCAAAGAAAATCGTGCTATATTAGTTGGTATTCGAAATAGGAAAGAAGAAACTTCAAATTCAAATCAAAATATTTCTTAGTACATTGGTTATTTAGCTTATGGGCGTTTCCTGCAAAAGGCCCGAAAACTAAAATGTTCATTATCATCGTATTTTTGTGTGTATATACATATGTATATAAAAAAACTTCAAATTCGAATCAAAAGTTTCATAATACAATGGTTATGGGATTTGGTTTGAGTATAGGAAAATAATATTTATAGAAAAACTTGAGGTAACAAGAAAGAAATCTAACTTCGCTAAACCGAAGTTTGTATACCCTTGCAGTCTGCAATTGGATCATTAAAAATCGATCCATTTTAGTTACAGTTGAAAAAATATCGAAGTTTGTAAACATTTTAAACTTTTCATGTAGAATTCACATGTCGAATTTTACATTTTCATATAAATCGACCGATCGTTACTATGGCAGCTATGTATATGATGTAGTTGTCTGATCTTAATGAAATTAAAACCGTTATTCTAGCACCGTAAAAAACTGCTATATCTAGATATTTATTTTACGTTGAAAAACAGAGAAGCTAAAATTTTTTTTACATTAATTTCGCCATCATTCCAATGGCAGCTATAGGATATAGTGGTCTGATTTCGTTCCGACATATTTACTGCGTGCTAAAGAAATACGACTATGCTGAAAATGTCAGCCCGATAGCTTAAAAACTGAGAGACTGACGGACAGACAGACGGACATGGCCAAATCGACTCGGCTGGTGATGCTGATCAAGAATATATATACTTTATGGGGTCGGAGATGCCTCCTTCACTGCGTTGCAAATATCATGGCAAAATTATAATACCCTCTGCAAGGGTATAAAAAACAGATGGAAATCGTGTACCGTTTGCGATGTACCGTTACAACTCAGAAATAAGCTTGAAAAATAAATAAAATAACGGTTATATTCAAAAATACTTTCTTAAAATTAAAAGCTACATTATTTTATTTTGGCTTAAGAATTTTTTGGCTTTAAAATTACACAACTCATGTCGCAGATTTTCGCAATTTTAAAGCTGAAGTTAAACAATACTTATATTTTTTTGTACTATTTGCGATGCATTGTTTTCTACAACTAATTTCTCTAAAGCTTCCCTTTTGGAATACAAATAGTAATTTGTAATTTTCGGGCATAATTTGTTTTACTCTATGCCGTACGACATTCTGGAAATGCCCATATCGTATATGTTGCCAAAGTGCAGATTTTGAGTTTAAAACTAGTCAATGGGCAAATGGCTAGCTATAAAATAAATTAAGTGTTTCCGAAAAGGTCTAAAACTACCTGAAATGAATAGTCACGGTTAGTACTATTTACCTAGTAAGTCAATGGGCAAATGGCTAGCCATAAATTAAATTAAGTGTTTCCGAAAAGGTCTAAAACTACCCGAAATGAATTGTCACGGTTAGTACTATTTACCTAGTAAATAAGCAGCAAGATGTGTCATAAATGTTTCATAAATATATCAGGGTTAATATTTTGCTCTGCATCTCTTATAAATCCCTTATTATAAAGGCGGCCCCATTCCCTTCTAATTTTAGTGGCAGCCATCAATTCGAATGCCTCATTCGTTTTAATTTCCCTTGTTGCACATTAAAAACATGGCCAAACTTTTCTGCCACTCTCATTGCATATGTAAAATGAAATTAATATTCTAAGTCATGCACCTCACCCTCCTCCAACTGCCTAATTATTTATTTAAATTAAGTTTTGTCAGAAATGGAACCCTTCCAGTCGAGTGTGCCTCATTACGCTTCCAGTGTCACATTTCGGATTTCTGTGGCACAAGGCTGCGTCATGAATGCAGTTAATTAGCTGCGACTTGAACAGAAGAGGAACTTGGGAAGTCGTACACGGAAGCTGATGCATCGGGAAATCAAGGCTGATGTCCCCCGCTTGGATCAGATTATGTGTGCCATCATGGGGTGGCTCCAATTTCAGTTTTATTGCCTCTGCGATTGCAACACTTTGTCTCTGCCCTGGCCGGCGGTCAAAAAAAGGGTGCGGAAAGGGGGGAAAATAGGGTATTCGGGGGACAGCATTGCTGGCGGACAGGATAGTTGCTGGTATTTGTTGTTTGTTTGTTTAGGAGCTGGTCAAATGTTTGCCTCGAGCAATGAAATCCTCGAAGCTTATGAAATCAACCAACTGAGTCTGCCATGAGTTCCTATATATGTTAATAAAGTATTTTATGGGAGCACGTGTCCTCTGAAGAGAAAGATTTGCTTGCTTGGCTTCTGACTTCTGACCCATCTCCTTCATTTTTGCCGCCTGTCTTTTGACATTTCCGCAGACAAAGCGGCGCTATTTTCTCGGCTGGGCTTCCACATTTTGTAAAACGTGGCTGACTACGCTCCGGTTTTTGGAAGTAAAGGAACCCTTGAATTTATTTAAAACTGCCTGCCTGGCAGAAAACAAAACTAAATTATCGCTTGCCTGTACATATCTCTACATATGTTTTTATACAGAAGCTATCGACTATAAACAACTACAAAATACAGCATAAAGAACATCAAGTATATATGTACATGGGTTATTTTATTTTATATCAGAAGCTTCATACCCTTTTACACCAATTTTCTTATAGGCAATGCTAAACTAGTATTTATGCAAGATAGAAAGTATCAATGCTTGACAGCTTGGACCCTTGAAAAAATTCGGTCTCAGGGACATTTGGGTTCCCATAGCGAGGGACTCCAATTTATCACAGTCGCTGAGCAATGGGGAACCTTCGAGTCCCTTTTTATACCCGGTACCAATAGGGTACAAGGGTATTATCAGTTAGTGCCAACCGAGAAAGTATGTAACAGGCAGAAGGAGAAATCTCCGACCCTATAAAGTATATATAATCTTGATCAGCGTCACTAACCGAGTCGATCTAGCCATGTCCGTCTGTCCGTCTGTCCGTCTGTCCGTCCGTGTGAAACAACAGATCTCAGAGACTATAAGAGCTAGAGTTACCAAATTTGGTGACAACACGCAGATCAAGTTTGTTTTCAAATTTGACCACGCCCACTTCCGCCCTCGAAAAACATTAAAAACGGTATATATGCTATAGGCGTGATTTTTGGCTTAAAGTAAAGAGATAGACTTAATAAGTAGGCAATCGTGGACGTGTTCTGAAAATGTAAGTAAAATCGGATGATTAACATAGAAGTTATTAAACAATAAAGTTTCTGTGTAAATTTCTTGAGAGAGATTGAGAGCGCGCACGTGCGTGTTGCTCAACATGTTCCTAGCAACATTTGTCTTTGTTGGGTGTTGCTCAACATGTTCCTAGCAACATTTATCGCTTTTGAGAGTTGGCCAACATGTTCCTAGCAACATTTGTCTCTTTTGAGTGTTGCTCAACATGTTTCTAGCAATAGTTGTCTTCATTTGTCAACATTTTCTTTTTTCCATGTTCATGTGCTGTTTAATTTCATCCACAATGCTTTGGGTACCGGTTATCTCACAGTCGGTCACACTCGACTGTAGCTTTCCCACTTGTTTTTTACCACGTTCCTGGTTTCGCTTGACTCACCATGCCAAGTGATGGAGTCATAAAGCGTCACCCAGCCCGGTCCTGTCCTGCCGAGGAAGGCGCGGCTTTTGGTGCCGCTTGCATGTATTTTATTGCTCATGTAGAATGTCTAAGCGATATAATTGACTGCCAGCCGTAGGGGCGAAACACGAAATGGGCGAGGGACAAGGACTCAGAGGCCGCCGGCAGTGGCTAATTTATATGCATACAAGTATACGAACTTGCGCTGTTTCGAATGACATTGAGCACAAAAAGCGCCCGAATTATAAGCCGATTGATGGGAAATGATAGTGAAAAAGTATTCGGAAAAACCCGTCATTTGGGGACAACCCAAAGTGAAAAACTTGGCAGCGAAGCCAATCCTGACGGGCCAAAGTGGACGAGGCAAGCAGAGGAAAGAGCGGAAAATTATTTAATTTGATAACATTTTCCTCGCTAACTGTCTGCGCCACTTTTTGTTGCTGTCCGAGCTGAGAAAAAATCACCTTGGCAAGCGGCCTGGAAATCCACGAGTGCAGAGGGGACCGGCTGCCACAATGCGATTTCATTAGGGAGTCGATCATGAATTGAATGGAAAAATGTTTTTCAATCATGGGCCCCAGATATTTGACCACTGGCTGAACCAACAAGCTCTCACTGACACACTGGCACAAGCGAGACGGTTCCGGCTTGCGATTTTCCGATTTTCTAGCAACGCTCGGCTAATTCCAATATGCACAGGGTCCGCCTTGATGCAGCTGTGAGAAAGCGTAGGTGGGAACGCGGATGCAGGGACGAGCCTGGTGTCACTTCTATTCAATCGAATCCTCTTTGGAGGGGAGTATTGGCAGTTGGCACAGACTATTTATAGGCACTGTGAGGCTGATTGGATGCACTTGAAGTCCAAACGGAGCCAAGCAGTCATTTCGGCTGATCAATTGCCTCCGATAGGATGGAGAGGATAAGGCAGACGGATTTCGTAATTTTCCCGGCTCGGAAGAGGGGCGTGGGCGTCCATTACTCGGCCAGGACAAGCTGACTGGTAAATGACAGCTCTTTTAGTCGCGCTGCACACGTGCCTTATCTGTTCCTGCTTCTGCCCAAGTGTGTCAGTCAATTTAATGTCCGTGGCCCGACGACAACGTGCCGGGAATGAAATTACAACAAGGCATCACTCTCCTCATTGCCTCAACGCGAGACACTTATGCAAATGTGGCGGATGCCAAGTGATGGGATGGGGCCTAGGCTCGATGCCGATGTCTTGGCTTTGTGATGAGGTCTTTGCTTTTGTCCTGAACCGTAATGGAGGACGAGCGGTAGGCAACCAGGCTTAACCAACTGTTGCAAGGTCTCGGCTCGGCTCGACTCTACTCGGCTCGCCTGGCCTTGCCTGCTTTTGGGGGCCAAACAAGCACGTCAGGTGGTGGCCTCTGGCATTTCGGCCTGTAGCTAAAGCTAATCCGAATCCCCAATACTAGGACATTCCCCAGCTATTTGTCTGTCTGTCCCCCTAATGAAATGCAGCTGAGCCCACGACAGAGTCAACGTCAAGGCCTGCTTACTTCCGCGAGGAAGGTGGTGACAAAGACATCCATTATGTCTCGGCTGTGGCGAAGTGGCGACCATGGCCCTGGTAACAGCTTGCCGCTTGCACTTGCACTTTCACTAGGGCCCACAACAAATGCAATTGGGTGGTCCTGTCCCCTCACATTACCATTTCCTTCTGGCCTTCGCATGAATTTCCGACCTGAACTTGTCAAATAAAAGGATTCTCTTCCTCTCCTTCTTCTCGTTTCAGCACTGCTTTCAGGCCGATTCGTTTCACAATTGAGTAACTGAGCCCAACCTTTAAATGAAGAAACATGGGGAATGGCATGAACAAGGTAAGCACCGAATTTGTCAACAGAAACTGAATACTGCAGACATCGGTTTTAATATCTGCGCAAAACTTCCCAACTATTTCAGCGGCACTATCTAGAATGCCTTTCAATCTAAATTATTTTATTTTATTTTGTTCTGAATATTAACTATTATACATAGACTGTGTTAACAATATATAAATAATTATATTAATGATATGATTATGATGTCATTTATGCGGCAAACCAAAAATGGTTTTAAGGAGCTTCTTGTTAGTTTTCGCAAGACTAATGAGGTGCTCCTGGCGCTGGACTTCCAGTTTAATGGCCTTAAGCTATTAAATGAGTCCCCTAAGCGCAGAAAACCACGATTGGCACACCGCATTTGGGCGGATCCCAACAACTCGCTACGAGTTCTCAACAGCTGACTCCCTCGGCACAGCCGCAGACTCCAATATATCTAACTCCAATGATATTAGGATCGGGGGCGAGAAAAGATTCGGCCTCCGAATGTGCCGCGGGAGGGGCAGCGCCTCCAGTTATATCCGTCGCGTCCGCTGAGGGGTCACAATCAATGACCTCACAGAACCCCACCCAGAAAACTCCCCAGGGTATCAGGCCTGGAATACCAGCCGATATTGGTACTACAAATGTAGTACCGAAAGCCCTAATAGCTATTCCACCTACGAAACAGATATTTGTTTCGCGGCTTTCCCCTAATCAAACATCTGAGGATGTTAGTACCTATATTCTAGGTCGCACTAAAGCCGAAGAGTCCCAGATTGGGGTGGAAAAATTAAAATGTTCTTATGCTAGGGATATTTCATCTTTCAAAATAAATATCCTGACGAACTTTTTAACACAATATGCTCTGCTGCCTTTCTGGCCTAAGTATGTTGTTGTTAAGGAGTACGAAGCTAAGAAAGGAAAAGACGGCCTGTAGGGGTTATTTTACCCAGGCCGGACAAAACCATTGTGCCATCTACGTCGTCCGCTTCTAAAAACTAGCCAATTCTCTCCTTCTTTCCTATCAGAATGCAAGAGGCTTACGTAGTAAGCTTCCCAAATTGTATTCTGATAGTCTTTCATTTGCATCCCAGGTGATTGTGTTCACAGAAACCTGGTTAAAGCCGGAGACTCTAAGCTCCGAAGTTTTTCCAGCTGTGTACACAACGTAAAGGCTACACCCAGAAAAATTCATATACTAAAAAGCTGCCAAATTGCCTAAAATTTTAGTCCATTTGACCTAAAACGGAAGTCGAGGCAATTATTGCCTAAAAATTGTCCAAAATGCCATATTTTTAGGCAATGGAAACAGGCCTAAATTTTAGGCAATTTTTGTCAAAAATTCCATATTTTTAGGCAATTTTTATCCAAAATGCCATATTTTTAGGCAATAGAAACAGGGCTAAATTCTAGGCCATTTTTGTCCTAAAACTTCATTATTAGGCAATATAAGCCTAAAACATGATTTTTATATAACATAATATTGATTTTTTATATGAATACAACCATTTAAAATAATAAATGTGTATTCCAAAATGCATACAGTATTTATGTTGACTGTTGCAGTAGAGACTTGCTACTTCCGTAGCAAAAACATATCTAATTAAATGCACAGACGCGAGAGAAAATTTTTAGGTGTGTATGGCCTAAAAATATGGCATTTTGACATTATGACCAATTTTTTAGGCCATCATTGCCTAAAAAGAAATTTTTAGGCAATCAATCGCCAATTCCTAAAATTTTAGGAATTTTCTTTTTTGGCTGTGTCCTCATTGCCGTTGACTCCAACCTCACGTCTGAACTATTAACTTTCGAGGAATGCAGCGATGTTGAATTCCTTTGTGTGAAACTATCATTTAATGGTTGTTTTACTTTTATTATATGTTCCTACATTCCTCCCTTGTCGAAACTTCCTACTTATTGAAACCACCTTTTCGCTATTCAGGCGGTCTCCAATAGACTTTCGGATAGGGCAGTTCTAGGGGATTTTAACATTCCTGGAGCCATTTGGTCCACAAATGAATCCTCAAATACCCTTTTGACTACATCACGTCACGACTTTATTGATGGCTTGTTTGACATCTCGCTGTCTCAAGTCAACCATGTACGAAATTCCTTAGATCGCTTGCTAGATCTCTGATTTGTCTTTGATCCGGCAAGAGTCAGTTTAGTTAGGGTTCAGCCCCTGACGCAACCTGAAGATCCATAGCATCCTACTTTCGATGTGACTATCGATATTGGGACTACTATGGAGAATAAGTCTGATCAGCCATCTAAGAAAGTCCACTGCTTTCGCAAAGCGGATTTTCGACGGCTGAATCATTTCATATACGACTTTGATTGGTCCGATCTCTACATGTGCACTGACATGGTGGGTGCCATGGACATTTTTTACAATGCCATGAACTCCTTTTTTACCGAATGTGTTCCGTTATACTATCCGTCAATCTCAAATAAGCCTCCCTGGTTAAGTAAAGAGTTGACTCGCCTCAAAAACATTAAGTCCAATCTTTATTCTAAATTTAAACGGCCGGTTCTCAAGCTGTCCATTCTCGCTATTTAGCGGCTCGGTCTAAATTCACCGTGCTTAACGCGTGGTGTTATAAAATTTATTTGACTCGTTGTAGGGTTCAGTTCGCGCAGGACCTAAAATAGTTATATAATTTTGTCAACACTAAACGTAAGCCTATTACACATCCTTCCTCGCTTTCATTTGAAAGTACGACAGCAAACAATGATCAGGCAATCGCCGATCTTTTTGCTCAGTTTTTTCAGTCCTAGCTTAAACGAAAGCTCCCTTCTTTTGGATCTTCAAAGTGTCAAGCCGGTTTATTCGCCAGGTCCCGACAGAATACCAGGCTGTGTGCTTAGGTATTGTGCCGAGTCCCTGTGCAGTCCCCTTCTAAAATTGTTTACCTTATCCTTAGAAACTTTCCAATTTCCCCTTATTTGGAAGGAATCATTCGTGATTCCTCTCCACAAAAAAGGTAGCAAAGTGGATGCTAACAACTATAGAGGAATCTCTAAGTTGTCAGCCATCCCAAAACTTTTCGAAAACGTAATTACTCCCCATTTGTAGCACCTGTGTAGATCAGTAAGTTTCCCATGCCAACATGGATTTACGACGACTACTAATCTTTTGGAGCTCACTTCTTTCATTATAAGGGGCTTTCCACAAAATTTGCAGACTTTGATTTCAGTAAAGCATTTGACTCCGTTAATCATTCCCTTCTTGTTAGGAAACTCGACTTAATGCGTTTTCCTGCCGATCTTCTTAGGTGGATCTCAAGTTATCTGAATGGTAGGACGCAAAAGGTTCTATTTAAAAACAACTTGTCGAATGTTCTCCGGGTGACCTCTGGTGTCCCGCAAGGGAGCCACTTGGGTCCCTTACTTTTTACTTTATTTATTAACGACCTGCCCAAAGTCTTGACTAACTCCAGAGTACTCATGTACGCTGACGACGTTAAACTTTGTGTGCAATACAAGGACCGCGCTTGCCAGTCGGATTTACAAACAGATCTTAATAACTTTCAAACATGGTGCAATGTAAACTTATTAAACCTGAATGGCTCAAAATGCAAGCTGATGACATTCTCACGTGTCTCTCCCATGCTTGCGACTTATACGCTGAACTGCTGCTCTTTGGAAAGGATCACGCTAGTTGACGATTTGGGTATCCGCCTAGATCCTAAACTGGAGTTTATTGATCATATTTCGTGCATTGTGAATAAAGCCAGGGGTGTGCTTGGATTTATTAAACGGTGGTCGAAGGAATTCGATGACCCCTACGTCACGAAGAATTTATACACTTCGTTAGTTCGTCCTA
>VNJW01004398.1:0-61113 GCA_008042615.1 Drosophila auraria | reverse complement strand
TCTGTCTGTCCGTCTGTCTGTCCGTCTGTCGGTTTCTACGCGAACTAGTCTCTCAGTTTTTGAGCTATCGGGCTGAAATTTTCAGCATAGTCTTATTTCTTTAGCACGCAGTATATATGTCGGAACGGCCGAAATCGGACTACTATATCCTATAGCTGCCATAGGAATGATGGCGAAATTAATGTAAAAAAAATTTTAACTTCTCTGTTTTTCAACGAATTTCTATAAATTTCGAGATTTAATTGTCTTTTATAGTTCTAGAATTACGGTTTTAATTTCATTAAGATCGGACAATTATATCATATAGCTGCCATAGAAGGGATCGGTCGATTTATATGAAAATGTAAAATTCTACATGTAAAATGTAAAATTTACAAAATTTACATAATTTGACATTTTTTTTTTACATGGATCGATATTTAATGATCCAATTGCAGACTGCAAGGGTATACAAACTTCGGTTTACCGAAGTTAGCTTTTTTTCTCGTTATTTGTGGCTTTATTAATAAATTGTTAAATTTCCACTAAAACCGCCGACTTAACTGCCGCCCACTTCCGTTAATCCCCAACAATGTCAGGGGAGCCCTTTTGCTCCTTTTGCCAGGACTCTTACCCAGGCACAATAATATTTTTGTTCGTCGCCACCTGAATTCTTCTTGGAATACCCTTTCTCCTAAAGGGGAGTACTAAGATTTCGGAAGGGGGTTTGGGTTGAGCTAAATTTAATTATTTACATAATTAATAGAGATAACAGAGGCTTTTTTTTGCACTGGAAAATATATTTAAAAAATTAGGGCTTAATTAATGGTTTTAAAATACATTTATAGAGAAGCCAAGCTATTTTTATAATTATGTACACAACTTTTAGTAAAAACAGAGACTGTCGTACACTGGAAATATATTAAAAAAAAATTTTTTAATTTGTTTAATAGTTTAAAAAATCATTTATTGGAAAGATAAGTTTTAATTACAATTATAAACATAATTTTTGGTCATTACAGAGGCTGTTGTGCGCTCTAAGAGCGCTGTTGTGCACTTTAAAATATATTTTAACTAACAAAATTAAATTGTTTAATGGTTTTAAAATAGATTTAATGTGAAGCCGAGTTTTTAGAATAACTATTTACACAATTTATGGTTATAATAGAGGGCTTTTTTGCAGTGGGAAATATATTTATAAAATTATATATTGTTTAAAGACCTTAAAATATATTTATTGAGAAGCCAAGTTCTTATTTTAAATATTTACATAATTTATAGTATTAATCAGAGGCTGTTGTGCAGTGAGAAATATATTTTAAAATATAATAATTACTACTTAAGCCTTAACTGTCTTAAAATTAAGAGTTTTTATGATAACTCCCTTGAATTATGTATCAGGGTTATTTAAAACAAAAATAAGTCATGCATTTTCGTAAAAAAAACACTCTTAAAGTATATCTAAGCTAAGAATTAAATTAAAAATACCAAAGACCTTTTTTATAATATATAAACACCCTAAAAATGGCATGTAAACTAAATACTAAACCGACTTTTAAAAATTTGTTCCTACTAAAATATAAACAATTCAAATGTGCTTACTTATTTAAGCTTTAATGGCTATAAAAAATATTTATGAACTGACACCAACTGCAGGGTATAAATATATCGACTTGCCCAAGTTTTTCCTTATTTTTTTTTACCGGGAAAGTCAATTCGCAGACTGAGTTGGAGACACAATGGTTTATGGATAAAAAGCGAGGGACGCAGGGTTCAGGGCTGCTGCTGCGTGATTTATTTGCTGGCAAAGAAAGCAAAACTGCAGCGAAACTCAACTGAAGAAGCGACAATATTTTTGATAGTCATGACCTCAAAAAAAATAACCAAAAAAAAAAGAAGAACTATAAAATCGGGGCTAGTTTACCCAACTCGGCAAGCTGCAAGTTGCAAGTTGCAAGCTGCATTTTCCCCGAAAAGAGAGTGCGTCTTTTAGTGCATAAGTTTGCGGCAATGATAAGTCGCAATGAGGCGAACGCGAACGCATCTTTTGGTAAAAAGGATGAAAGGATGCAGGACCAGGAGCCGGAGCCGGAGCCGGAGCAGCACGAAGGCCTGCCTCACTGATTTATGATGGCGCGGCGAAAGTTTCGCCCCGAGTCCTGAGTCCTGCAGTTTAGCGCCTGGCAAGTGATAAACTGCAATGACTTTAAAGTTGCAACGCCGCGGGCTGCGATTCGCCGCGATTCGCAATTCGCAATTCGCTTATTAGATTGTATTTGATGACCCTCGCCAGCCACACCCAGTCACTGCCATCAACTTCCCGGCAATTACAGGAAGCAGGGAGAGGAGCAAGTTTCAAAAGGTCACCGGGGGAAGCTCAAACTCAACGGGATTTATCTCGGAACGGGGAACTTGGCGATGGCAATGGAAAAGTATTAACTAAATGTGTTTCGCTTTTGCCAAGAACCATCAAATCGGTAATGCCAGCTTACCAGATTTAACGATGAAGCAATCGCTTCTCTTCACAGGATTAATTCCTTGAAAACATTGTGGCTTCAGAGGATAAGCCAGCTTTTGAACAAACAAATTTTAGTTAAGGAAAATTGCCTTACAATTAGGGTTAAAAGTAGTCAAACTCTAACCCACTTCGTTTAGTTAAAATTGAGGTTATTTCCCAGGATCTACATATCTTTGCAAGCCTATAATCAATCCTAAGATAATTTTTCGCTAATTTCTTGAGACAACTCCAGGTTTGCCGCGACTGCTGACCCAAATGGTAAATAATTTACAACCCATTAAAGCGAGGAGGAGAAGGAGGAGGAGGCGACCATGTCCATCTCGCACTGATTCCCCAACCACAGCCAAGGGGGAAAATAAACACAGTCGAAAGTGCTCGGGCTCCGGCACTTTGCAGCTGGTAAGATCGTCTCAAGGACCCAAGGAGCTGGAGCTGAGGCAAAGCAAGCACCGCCCTCGCCCGCCCCAAAGGTGACCTCAAAACGGTGACCCCGAGCCACTGCCAACTTTGCTAACTAGGAAATCTCATTAATTTAGTCATCTTACTGCTTTTGTAGTGCAAATGAGGCGGCACGGCACAAAGTTCACGTTCCTGCGGTGCCAGGCAAGGCCTCGGGGACCTCTTCACTCCGCTCCTGTCACTCCATTTCTCCAACTATTTGCAGTGATGCACGGCGAGAAAAATGCCAGGCATTCCATCTGCAAATTCCCCACAATTAGCAATGGGAATTTCGCATCAAAGGTGCGCTGATTTAATTAGGGGTAATTTATTGCAAAAACGAACGACAGAAAAAAAATTAGCAATCCACAAATTGTGCGTGACCAGAGAAATGCACAAACAGTTACGGATTTTGTCAAAACTAATTAATAATAGCGGATAGTTCTTCTGTAATTTAACAACTAATGAGCTCGGAATTTATTGGTTTATGTTTTTATTATTTATTTAAAATTTAATTTAGGGAAAAGCCAGAGCTGGCTATGATCAGGGTTTGCATTTTATTTTATTTATGCTTAGGCTTTGGATTTTATTAAATTCTCTTTCATTTCTAAATCAAAAAATTAGCTTAAATATATTAAACACTATTTCCAAGTCTATCCAAATCAGTTTTGGCTTCTTAGAAAAACTTTCCTAATATTAACTTGGGCTTCCCTGAATCTAATTTGTGAAATTCCATTGCCATTAACCACGATTCATGCGGAGCCCGAGCTATTTTCTTGGCCATTCCAGGAATAGCCTAATTGGAGCCAATTAATGGTACTTTTCTTCCTGTGTATGACCGTTCCCGTGGGCGCTTTCAGCGGCAGGCTGGCGACAGATGGCCTGCGTTTGGGATGAGGTCGAGTGGCTGGGACTGCGTCTACGCCCTGGGCACTAGGCTCCCAGCTCGGAATACTCCTGCCTGGCGGCATATAGAAACCAACTCTCTCAACGCTCCTACACAGAGAGAAATGATACTGATTAATAAGAATATAACATGTTGTTTGTTTTAAAATTAAATTTAATTAATATAAATTTTAAGGAATGAAGTGCTTACTTGTAATTTAATTTAATATTCATTTAGCTCTCTTGAAAAGCTTTTAATTGCTGAAATGAACAGGTTCACTCTCTCATTGAAATGAACCTCGCTCTCTTACTAAAATGAACAAGTTCACTCTCTTACTAAAGTGAACAGTGTTTACTTTCTCACTAAAGTGAACAGTGTTCACTCTCTCACTAAAGTGAACCTGTTCACTCTCTCAATAAAGTGAACCTGTTCACTCTTAAAATAAAGTGAACAGTGTTCACTCTGTCACTGAAATTAGCCCGTTCACTCTCTTATTTAAATCCACAAGTTAACTGAAAATAAAACAGTCTTTTTTTTTGTTCATTCTAATGCTGAATCCAAGAAATTAAAGCCTAGTTTCGATCCCCTTTCTTCTCCGTGTAGCGGTCAGACTCCTGGGTTCAATGTCCGCCCACTTGGCGGTGCGGTGTGTGGTGCGAAGAAGTCGGGCTACGTGACAGGTGCCACCTGGAGCTGGAGCCTGAGCCGGTGGTGAAGCCTCCAGCTAGGGCTCTACGGCCGGGCACGCCGTTCCACTTGAGTGCGCTTTGCCGTGGCCCGTTTATGGGCTGCTGTCAAATTAATTGGCTTTTCCGGCTTCGACTTGGTCTGGGGTCCGACCTCATCGGGGACTCTTTGGCCGGCTGACAACTCATTTCCTCGCCGGCAAACATGTCCTGTGTCCTGCGTCCAGGTTTGGGTTCGAAGCCATAGCCATGACGACACACGATCAAAGCAGGACCCTCGCTGGACCCTGGCCAGCGCCAAGGGCCATCCATCCAACAATCCATCCATCCATCCATGTCCACGTCTTGAGTGCTGGCAAGTCCTTGAGTTGTTTTTAGAATGCCTCCAGCTGCGTTTTGATTGCCCCTTTTTATTTTCCTTTGCTTTGTTAAGAGGAGACTGAGACTGAGACTGAAGGAAGTCGTCGCGTGCCGCGAGTGAGTCTCTTTTCCAGGACACAGCTCACTCGGAGTGGTACAGCATCGCTTGACTTGAGTTTCGCTCATTTGCAGCGAAGACTCGCTCCTTCCTTCACTTTCACTTTGAGTGTGTCCCAAGGATTTCCCCTTCCTGTTTGGGACAATGCTAGGAAGGGGAAATAAATAACAGGGAATTTCTGGAAGATTTTATTTGAAATTTTCCTTAAAAGTCTTATTTCTAAAAGGTTTTGTATTAATTCAATATGAAATATATTTAATATAATTTTATTATACAAAAAATTTTCTGTTTATTAGCTTTTTACAAAATTTTAACAATTTAAATTTATACTTCAGCCTTTATAAATATTTATATTAAATTTTAACATGGGTTTTTCTTTTTTTTTTAGACTTTCTGGAATCACAAAATATTGGCTACTTAAGAATAATGATTCAAAAAATTTTTAACACATTTTCGCTACTAGAAACTTTTAAAAGCTATTATGCTTTTTGAAAAATTTATAAACTTTTATCGTAAGTTCTAAAATTACATAATTTTTAGTCGACTGCCATTAACCATAAATCCCTTCAGAGCTTTTAAAGCAACTAATCGTAGATGTTCAAACCCAATATTAAAGTCAAATAAAAGGTAGAATAAAAGGGTAAACTCTGGTCGTTGTCTTACAAGGTGCTTTATATTTTTTTAATCCATATATTATAACTTTTATGACTATTTAAGGACTATAAGTCTCTTGTTTATAGCAAATTAGAGGGTTTTTATAATTCCCTACATTTTCCCATAATTTAAAACAATAAATATTATTATAGCTAAGCAAAAAAACCATAATTTTCTTATTTTCCATTTTCAAATCTTTTTAAATTTTTTTTAATATCAAATAGCTAAGTTTTTAATGGTGAATCGAAAAATATAATCATTTTGGCTATCAGAGGAAACTGTTGTTATTATACCATCCTTTATATCAGGTTTATGGTTGGATTTCCTATAAAAGGGAAAAAATACCATAATACCATAAAAAACGTAAAAAACGTATACCGTAAGCGTACTATACACAATGGAGCTAAATACAAGCTATAAAATCTGCCATAAAAATGTAGCCCTAATGCTTGACTCGAAATATCCCTGAAAATAGCTTTCACAAAATTTTCAGCTTTTTTCCGTAAGCTTTCTATTTTCTGTAAACAAAATTGTTCAATCTGGAAAGTATTTTTAAGGAGTGCATTTTTTTATGGTCTATTAAATGTTTAACTTTGGCTGAAGGGGATTTAATTTGTCAACTTTTCCTGCCTTTAAGGACTTTTTACTATTTATACAAAAAATATACGTTATAACCTTTGTCTGGAAAATTAAGAGGTTTCTGTTTTTAACTTAAAAGAAATTATCAAGGTATTTTCCTAATTTTATTAACAGTTGCAAATAAATAATTAGTAAACAAAAATTCACATTTATTTTAAAGTTTCTGTGAAAATTGTGGTGTTCATTTATCTCAACTCAAGACTTTCATTATTTTTTCAATGAAATAAAATATAAATAAGGAAATTTAAATACAATCTCCAAAGAAACTTTGCCTAATCTTCTCAGTGTAACTCAACTTAGAAATGCGCAAAATTCCGGAGAAGTAACTCTTTAAGAAACCCAAGACTTGGGAATGAAGTGAGAGCGGTTTGCGGCACCTGCATTCCCGGTTAGGTGTTAATTGTTGTGTTAATTGGACTGCCAGAACCCCAAATTTGACCCCTAATCGAATTTCCAACCGCAGCCAATTATGCTCCAGAGAAGTGCAACAGTCCCCCAGCTCCACACCACCAATTTTCGGCGGTTTGGGGCTTCAAAATGTGCGCTTTGTGGCTGCACGCTCGCTGCACTAATTGATTATTAGAGGAGTGCCAGAGGTGGCAGGTGGCAGGTGGCAGGTGGAAGCACCTGCAATCGATGGATTTTAGCCAATTAGAACTGGCCCTTGCCCTAGGAGAATTATGTTTTATTTCCCAAATTAATTATGTAGTTTTTGGTTTACAAAAAATATTTTAAAATTTTAAAAGCAAACTTATAAGAGGTTCTTCAAAGGGAACCAAGTGTTGCCTGTGGTGAAACGAAAATGAAACCCGAAATGGCCTTGTGTGTTGGGGGGGTGAACTTCCGGTGCTCAGGCTCAGCTCACCAGGTGTCCTTGCGCCTCCGTCTCGTCCCGGTCTGAAATCTCAGCCAGATCCCGAGCGAGGATAATATTTTCCGCTGCCTGGCCTGGGCCCCTTTGTTCCGGCTGGCAGCCCCAACGGAACCGGAAGCGGAAGCAATACACACACGCACACGCAGGCAGCAGGCAGGTGGCATTGAATTCGAGGCACTTTTGCTTGACTTTCGGCTCTTTGGGTCCTTGGCTAAAAGAGTTCATCATGAAGATGCCATATCTTATTAACTGGGTCATGATGCCGCGAATTAAGCCCTCGAAGGCACCGCATTTACGGTCGGGATATTAAGTGTGAACGGCAACACAAGTGGCAGCGCCAGCCAGGACCAGGACCAGGACAGGACAGGACAGGACAGCAGGAGGATGTGCGGTTAGGGATGTGGCATAAAAACTTTTTCAATTATAAGCGCTTTGAGAGATAAGGCGGCATACCGGCGGCAACAACAGCAAAGGCAAGCCAGCAAGGAGGGAATGTCCTCGAAGCGGGGAATACCCTGGTAAAAAAATGGCTATATAATAAAAGTTATAAATATTTTTGTAAGAAAAAATAATAAAAACGCTCGAGATTTAAAGGTGATTTCAGGTATTAAAGTTTTATTTAGGGAAAAGCCGGGATATCGTCCTGCTTCTTCTTCTTCTTGGCGGGTCCCTCATCCTGCTCCTTCTTCTTCTTGGTCAGGCCATCCTCCTTGTTCTTCTTCCTCTCGGCCAGGCTATTAGTCTGCTTCTTCTCCTTCTAAGCCAGGCCATCATCCTGCTCCTTCTTCTCATCATGCTCCTCATCCTGCTCCTCATCCTCTTCATCATCCTCTTCCTCATCCTCTTCCTCATCCTCTTCCTCATCCTCTTCCTCATCCTCTTCCTCATCCTCTTCCTCATCCTCTTCCTCATCCTGTTCCTCATCCTCTTCCTTATCCTCTTCCTCATCCTGTTCCTCATCGTGTTCCTTATCCTTTTCATCTTGCTCCATTTTCCCATCCTGTTCCTTTATCTCCTCCTCAGATCCATCATCCTTCTTGGCTTTCTTCTTGGCCGGTCCATCAACGCCACCAGCCAACTCCCGTTTGACATGCTGAGTGATCTGCACGAGAATCAGGAGGGTTCGTAAGTACTCCAACTGCACTTCCTCCGCCAGCTTGAGGCTCACTTCCTTGCTTTCAATCAGTATTTCCAGGGTCTCCCGAAGAGCCTTGCTCAGTGAAGCGAAGCTGGGCATCCTGATACTCTTGGATTGGATATATATTCTCTTGAAGATTGAGGTTAATGCGGCAAATAATCACAGCTCGGGGAAGGGAGAACTGAAAACGTAGAACCAGTCCAATGCAAAAGCAAAATCCAAGTGAAAGAAAATTTGTACAAAACTTCTAAAAGTCATTCAGTGCTAGAGCGGAGAATCGGAGAATCGTCGAGGTCTGTCAGCGATTGACATAGAAAATTAAAGGCAACTCTATTAGAATATCGATAAGGACCCTATAATTAAGCTAAAAAAAGGGTAACACTACAGTTAACATAAAGGAAAATTAAATAAACTCCAGAAATAACGATTTTTATTAAAAAATAATAATAAAAAGTAATAAATATAATATAATAATAATAATAATCTATAAGAAGTGTGGCTAGCAGCTTTATAAATTACCTATTCCAAGAAAAAAACGGTCACACCATAGTTAACATAAAGAAAAATTAAATTACGATTTTTATTAATAAAAAAAAAATAAGAACGTAAAAAATATATTAATAAATATAATATAATAATAAAATTTAATTTATTATTTTTATTTGTTAACAATGCTGTCTAGGCCCTATTCTATAATGCCCCACAAGCCAATGCCCAACAGAGGGTATCAAAGCCCGCGAAAAGCACTACTGACCGCAACGCAGCGACCGCAGAAAACGCAGATGACGCGCACATGGCGTACTTCATATATTTAATATTTATTTGAATGAGCTCTTCAAGTATTTTTATGTAATTTCGGGAATTTGAAAAGGTAACTTGATGAAATTAAATGAATTTCGAATATAAGTAGATGTTGGGTTCAGTGAAGTAAGTCGTGAAAGTGTTTTTCCCTTCTCAGAGATTACTAGATTCGGAGTTTTGTGGTAGAATTTATGGATGATAAATTAAAGTATAAAATACAAAATAGATAACTTTATTTCGGAGGCTAGTTATTAGCTCTTTTTTAGTTTTTCTTATTATTAATTCCGCCAACTGTTTATTTAATTAAATACACACAACAAACAGAGCTTTGTGCTTTGCTTGCTGCTAAATAAATTCGAACAAAGCCCTCAGGGAACATAAATTGTATTTAATTGCCCGGCATTTGTGGCAACCTTTAAATGAAAATACAAAATAGAAAAAAGAAAAAAAAACAGGGTAAAAATCAGGGGTTTCCCCACAATTTTCTAACCTCCTTAGTGGAAAGAGTTAAGTGCTTGAAATATTTCAAAGGACATCTGCCAGGGTCTTTGTCTGGGCTCCTCTTGAGCTGCTGCTGCTGCTGCCACTCGGGGGTCGCATTACGACGTGGCCACTGGCCACTGGTGTCCGCAAATCACGTGCTAGAATTTTTGATTTGGAAATAAAGCCTCACCCACCCGACCGACCCAGCAGGCAGGCAGCCCCACTGTCATCACCCCGTTTCCAGTCCCATTCTCAGTCTCCAGAATCCCCACATAGATGTCTGAATAATAAACGTACTCGAAAACTGAAAAATCAAACCTATTCTGAAAAGCCTGAAAATTTAAAAACCTCCACAAACTTGACCATGGCCAACACCAGAGAGAACTTGATCCTACAGCAAATCTCGGAGGGCGCCCTTACCACGCGCAGCGCCACCATGAAGCTGGGATACCTGGCCCGCGTTGACCGTTGGTGCCGTCGCTATGTGCCCGGCTACAATTGGCTACGCGGCGGCAAGCGCGGTGGATCATCATCCAGGACCTCCCTGCCGGCCAGGGGTGTTTCCTCGGGCTTCATTGTCTCCGCCAAAAACCGTGCCAGGATCCCCAAGGCCAATAGGCCGCAAACTACTCGGACTACAGGAGTCTTCCTGGAAACGGGCATCTCGAAGTCTGAGTTTTGCAGCAAGCTCGATCATTTGTTGCGCAAAAAATTGCTGGAGCAGCAGCACGACCCGGAGGAGATGATCCTGGAAGCCATACAGGTTCAGACAGTAGACGTGGCGGAGGAGGAGGGCGAGCAGGCAGAGGGGACACAGCAAGACGCAGACTCGGACATGGAAATAATCATAGAAATAGAAGAGGTGCCAATGGAAAACGTGGAGATGGAAGAGGCACAGCCAGGAGAGGTTCAGGCAGGAAATGCTCAAACAGGAAATAATCAGGCAGGAAATAATCAGACAGGAAACATACAGACAGGAGGCACACAGTCTGTAGGAGGCACACACCCCGAGGTAACCCAACAAGTGAACTCACAGCTTAACCAAGATCGCATCACAGTGGAGATTGAGATAACCGAAACCGAGTTGAATCGCAACCAGAATCGCACCTTGGAGCAGGCCGAGACCGAGCCATAAATAGTTAGATGTTCGTGTTTTTAGTTCGCCGCCGATTCGCTGAATTGATTTAATTGTTCAATTTTATATATATATATTTTTCAAAAGCAAGTCTCCTCTCATCAATCACCAAATCGGCGGAAAGAATTCATTAAAATTAATTAGAAATAATGACCGCAATTTGTGGAAAGTGCTTTTTTCTGTACCCACCCCCGGGGGGGGAAAGTGAGAGATTGAAATGGAAATGGAACTGAAACGGGGTAATGGTAATGGAAGTCAGTGAAGGAAACAGAGTCGGAAGTGGCTCGCTTCCTTTCACTTTAGCTAACAGCTTAAGTTGCCCCGAGTCCTGGCGTCCTTGTGTGCTTGTCCACCAATCAAAGCCATTGTTACCTGATGCTAATCAGTCAACAACAATTTAATCGCTTATAATTGGCACGAAGGGGGGCAGGAATACAACAGGTATGGCCTAGAAGGTACCCAGTAAAAGCTTAAAAAAATTGTTAAAGTATTAAAAATAAATTATAAATAATCTACCAAGTTATATGAATGTTTAAAAAATATTAAAGCAATTTTTACTAGCTATATTTTTAGCTTTTTAAACTAAATACATAATATAGAGTAATCTTCATCTGCTACTTGTCACACAAAACTCCTTAATATAGCTTTAATCTCAAACTAATATCTAAACCACATAAATCTCCATAATTAATAGTGCAAAAAACGTTCCTCATTAGCCTGTCCCTCCCCTTGTTGGGCCCACAAATTACAGGATACGAAAACAAGGGACAGGAACGGACAGAACACGGACTCATTGAGCCACTCAGCAGGTCGATTGTGCGAAAAAGCCGCAGCCATGACAACCAGGTGGGAATTCGAAAGGGAATGGGAGCAGGAGCCGGAGCCGGGGATGGGGATGAGTGACAACCACTTGAAACATCGATTTAGTCCTTGTTAGTGGGTGGCGGATGCTGCGATGTCATTGAGCTCCGGACTACAATTATGTGTATTTCAATTTGTTGGCCAGTTTCAAGAGCGGTTAACGAGGGACGAACGGCGGAGGCCTGTAATGCTCTGAGCCCTGCTAATGGCCATGGCATTAGCATAGAACACAGTCTCCTCCTCCTGCTCCCCCTTATAGGCCCATTCTGGCCCACTCATCATTGAACATTCGCATTCGCAGTCAGAGTCCACTGAGGCCATGACAAAGCGCTAACAAAAACATTACGTATACGCACCGCAAACCAAACTCAACGGCGAGTTATGTGTGTGTTGTGTGTGCTGTGTGTGAGGGGGGATGTGTCCTCGGGGACAGCATCATAATTTTGCTGGCCAAGCACTTGAGCACTTGACCATTAACGTAACTTTTGTCTACGCAGCTACCCGGCGAAGGCACAGAAAAAAATAAATATATAAATAAATAAATAAATAAATAAATAAATAAATAAATAAATAAATAAATAAATAAATAAATAAATAAATAAATAAATCAATAAATAAATAAATAAATAAATAAATAAATAAATAAATAAANAAATAAATAAATAAATAAATAAATAAATAAATAAATAAATAAATAAATAAGTAAATAACTTAATAAATAAATAAATAAATAAATAAATAAATAAATAAATAAATAAATAAATAAATAAATAAATAAATAAATAAATAAATAAATAAATAAATAAATAAATAAATAAATAAATAAATAAGTAAATAAATAAATAAATAAATAAATAAATGAAATAAATAAATAAAATAAAGCGCAATAAGCTGTATTAAATTATTAAAATCCTTTAAAACAATTAATCATTTATTCGAAATAAATAAATAAATATGTATAGTAAGTAGAAAAAAGGTTCAACAATTTATTTTAAAGTGAATATGTTATATTTTACCCTTAAATAAGCTGTTAATATATTTTTTTATTATAATAATAATTCCTGCATCTTCCTTTTTAATTCATTATAAATCTAAATATTTCTGTAATACTTTAAATATTTTTTATATATTTTTTTATACAAAGTTGGGCACATTTTCTCGCTATTCATAAACACAACGCCGACTCCCATCGAGGGGTTGTTCGGCCAGTGGTCAAGTGGGACATCCTGGGAACGGACCACCGTCAACCGCAATCTGTAGCCATTCCCCTGGGTTCAGCTCGTTCGGGGGTCCCCTTCAATATTTGTGCTCGTTGCCAGCCAGCGAGGATGTAAACAAAAGTGTCGCCCCTATTCCCAACATAAAAGCGAAGAGAAAATGTGCCAAGGAAAATGGGAAAAGGCTATGGGGAAAGGCACAATGGTGTTGCCATAGGTAATATGCTAATGTCGCCAAATTGCAGCAAATTGTTGCGGCAAAAAATCCCACTTGACATACACGTAATATAAAATATGTTTCAAGTTCCATTTGCTGAAAAAATACAAACCTCTTGCCGCCCTCCCTGCAGAATTAATAAATATTTATGTAATCTTTTTTCCTTTGTATTTTATTTGAAATTTGTTTTGCTTTTTTTTATTAAGGGAGCTTTGGATTAAAATTGTTAATTGTAAATTACATTAAATTGTTCGTTCAATAATTAAAGAATTTGTCGTATTTGCGAGCTTTGATTTTATATTTATTTATTCGTATTTTGTTTTGTTTTTTTTTTGCTCTGCGGCAGCAGCAATAATTGAGCAAATATTTCCTAATTAAATCAATTTATTCACGAGGCTAGTCAAGGATTTGAAGAGAAAAAGAGAGAGAAAGGGAAAGCAAGAGGGAGAGGGATCAGGAATATATAACGGGTATATATTTATAAGGATGGGGACTCAGTGGGTCAGTCACAAAACACATTTACAGAGGCGTCTTCAATGATATGTCTTGAAATTTGTGTATATGTTTTATTCGTGGATATGTGCAAGAGTCTGAACTGGTAGGTATCGTTATCGTTATCGTTATCGATTACAAGCTAAGAGTAGTTGTAGACTTAAGAAAGGTAGAGAGATCGCGAGCAATTCGAAGTCGAGAGTTAATTAATTAATTAATTAATGTTTAATGTTAGTTGTATTTTAAATATATTTTTTTATGTATGTATATCGATGTAAAGTAAATCGTTTATCGGTTAAGCTTGACATTCGATTATTGAATAGGTTATATATAAGTATTTGTATTCGTAAGGATCGCTTCAATTGGATTAGCTTTAGCTGTGTGCGTTGTTTCAATTTATTCAATTAGTTTGGCTATCGATATCATATCGACTAAGTAATCGAAATAAATATTGTTTAACTTTTGAGATGAGTCATTAAGTTAGACCTGCCAAAACCTTACCGAGCCTAGGTCGCTTGATTATTGATGAACATCGAAAGGGTTCACATTATTGCTGGTTGACAATCGCGGCTCGTTGGGGCATAGACAAGTCATCGATAATTTGTTAATCGTTTATTTTTTGAGCTTGTGTATGTGCGATCGATATTGGGACTATCGATTATTCACAGACAAAAGGGCCATCTCAATCGTAGGTGAGAGATATTGCCGATTTTGGGGTCGGCAGCGGCGATGTGGTGTTCTCCTCCTCGTCATCGTTCTCCTGCGAGTCCTCCGGCTCGCCCAGGGCATGGACAAACTCGTAAAAGTCAATGCGTCCATCCCCATCCACATCCACCTCCTTGATCATGTCCTCAACTGGGGGGGGAAATGGGTTTAAAGCTAGCACTGGGCGATACCCAGGGGACTACTTACTGTCCTCCTCGTCCAGGTCCTCGCCGAGGCACTGCAGCACCGCTCGCAGGTCGGAGGCTGTGATGTAGCCCCGATTGTGTTTGTCGAAGACGCGGAAGGCATCGCGCAGTTCCCGCTCCTCCTGATCGGCGGACGACAGGCCGGACTTGTCCTCGTACGTCATGTTGGACAGGATGTCCACAAACTCCTCGAAGCTAACGTTGCCATCGCCTGAAGGAAAGAGAGTTCACAAGGTAATCACGGAAAAATCTCCAATATTACTCACCATCTACGTCGATCTCCTGCAGCATCTCCTGCAGCTCCTCCACCCGGGCAAACTGACCCAGCGACCTCATCACTGTGCCCAGCTCCTCCTTGGTGATGCAGCCATCGCCATCCTTGTCAAAGAGGCGAAAGGCCTCGCGGAACTCCCGCATCTGACCCTTGGAGATGCACCGCCGCTTGTCCTGCGACTCGCTGCTCTCCATGGGATACTGACCACCCTCGCCGCCCAGCTCCAGATCCGAGGCGTACGAGATCTGGCGGCTTTTCGTCTTGCGTCTGCTTCGGACACTTAAGGCGGTTTGCACGGGAGGACGCCGGCCGCCTCCTCCTGTCCTCGACGACTGCTCGTAGTCGTCATAGGACTCTTCGCCCTCCTCATCAATCCCATCGCCGTCCCCCTCCTCATCTTCATCGTCGTCATAGTCATCCTCTTCGTCTTCCTCCATCTCTTCTGGTCCCATTTCCTTGAGATTCCGCTGTGCGTAGCTCACACGCGTGCTTCTCCTGCCGCCGGCCACCTTCTGGCCCTCACAGGAGCTGGAATCCGTGTCCGCATCCACATCCGGCTCTTCCCCCGCTCGGGCAATGGCAGCACTTCGTTGTGATGGCTTCTCCTTTCGCGTCGTTTCTTTCTTGCGCGGCCTCTGCCGCTGCCGGCGCTTCTGTGTCGATGGTGGCTGCTGCTGGTCTCCGACCAGTCCCGACTCGGCATCCTGGCCAGGGCCAGCTCCTGTCTGTGAGGCCACCTGAAGCTCAGCCTCCAGCGGCTGATGATGATCGCCGGCGCCGCCAGCTGCTGACGTCTGCTCCTCGTCGGGTTCATCGCCACTGACCGCCGTGTTTCTCGTCTGAGATAAATGAATAAATAGAAGAAAAATAATAAAAATAAAATAAAAATAAAATATAAATACTGGAATAAGGCCACAAAAGCCACTAAGGAGGATAATGGCAACTCCCTTAGAACCTTTCTCTTCTGTTTTAGGAAAAAGGATAAGAAGCTGTAGGGTTCTGCTTGTAAATACCCATAAATCCAGCAATTAATTTGTTTCTATTTAATTAGTAACGTATTTAAGACAAGCACTCCTTGGAAAACTTCCTCCTTGTGCCAGGAGTCCTCCTCCTCCTTCTTGTACTCACCATTAGCTGGCGAAACTCGCGGGCAATTGTTGAACCAGTTAAAAATTTATTAACTGCCGTGAAAAGCCGTTTTCCTTCCAATGTGACGGCCTTCCTCCCGCTTCAGCGGTTTTGAGCGGCAAAGAATCCTCCTCTGGCTCCACCTACTCCTGCTCCTAGGGGGGTCCTCCTCCTCCTTCTTATTCACCTCCTCGTTCGTTGCACTGTGTATCCGCTGCTGTGTGTGGCCTTGGCTTCCAGGATATGCAAATTCCGTATTGAATGGGCTCGGGTCGCTGCAAAGGAGGCACCAGGGGGTGGGGAAATATGTTAATTAAGCAATTACGTATTGAATGCAATGTGCCACGCCCCTCTGCCCCCTCCCAGAGGAAGGCGGCGCTCATTTGCATAGCGGACACGTCCGCAAATTCGCCACCAACGAGCCAACGTGACCGAAGCCGAACCCAAAGCCGAAGCCAAAGCCTCGAACCCGGGACTGAATGGTATAATCAGTCTAATAATCCATTTGATTGGCACACACACCCGACACACACACGCACACCCCCTGAAAGGATAATGGAATCAATTGATGTCAACGACGAGCAGCGTGACGGCAGTGGAAAAAATAAAGCCGAGTCAGGGGCAAAAAGCCGGAATAAATACCCGGAGAGCTCCTCCTGCTCTCTCTCTCTCTGAAAGTCAAACAAATACAATAAAAAATTTCTGTTCTTTTGTTCGTTGATTCCATTTAATTTCAAGTATCCAAAAGGAATTAATTCCTTTAATTCCTTTAATTTTGTTGTGCTTTTTGTTGGCAATTCTGGCAATAAAGGGAATATGTAGGGGAAACTTATAAATCAAGGAAAGGGGGCTTGGCGATGAGAAGGAAATTGGTTTGTTTATGTTATTTAGCATTTATAAACAATATACATTAGCTAACTAAGGTTTAATTATATTATTTAGTATTATTTTTGTATACGGAGAGCTTATTCTGGGAACACAAGCCATAGATACTGATGAATACCCAACTCTGATCTCGCTTTTCTATATATTTTTTCGTTTTATTAACAACACTTAAGCCCAGCTCAAAATGTATTAAATATTTCGCCGCAATCGGCTTTCAAAATGTTGCAAAAATAAATGCAATAATTTATTTTTAATTTATATACTTTATATATTAGCTAAGTAAGGTTTAAACATATAATTATAGTATTATTTCTGTATAAGAAGTGCTTATTCTGGCAACACAAGCAATATATATAAAGAAAGAGAGCTTCCGGCCATAACCAACTCTAGTCTCAATTTTCCAGATATTTTTGCATTTAATTAACAACACTTAAGCCCAGCTCAAAATGTATTGAATATTCCACCTCAATCGGCTTTTAAAATGTTGCATAAATAAATGCAATCATTTTTTTGCATCTCTCTCTCACGAATTAAACCCCATTTGACCGTAGTTTTTACAAAATTTAAATAATGCCCGCCAGCAGCTTGGTAAATAAAGAGCAAAAGAGGCAAAAGGCGCTTAATGGCGGCGGAGAGCTGAGTGAGAGACGCTTGGGGGAAATCCGATTATCGCTGTGGCCAGGAAAGGACATCACCGGACAGCCCAGGGAGTTCTCCTTTCCCTCGTCGGCTTTAAAATTGCATTTCGATGGCCTGGCCTGGCCTGGCCTGGCCTGGGTCTGGGTCGGGTCTGTGTGTGAGTGTAGCATATTTTTCAGAGTTGGCAAAGGAGAAAACGAGCGGAAGGATGTGGCCAGGGAGCACCACATGCGGGTGGCGTCGGATGGCTGATGGCGGCGTTGCAGAAAACCGCAGTGAAAATGCCCCGAAAAGGAAGTGCCAAGGCGAGAACGAAGGGACACCCCAGGTGGTGGCCCAAGGACGACGGCCTGGCTTTGCTTTTCGGTAAATTTAAGACCGATCCATCTCCCATCCCACACGCACATTTAATTAACATTTAACGTTAACTTGTCCATTAAGCCGAAGCGAAACAATAGCGAGAAAATTGCAATGGCAGCGGGAAGAGAGAGTGAGGAGCAAGGAGCCAAGCATTTGCATACAAGGAGATGATCCCCCCATCATCATCTGCAGCAGCAGCAGCAGGATGAACAGCATCATCCCATCAGTCCATTCCACGTCAGCGGTTTATCGTCCTGCTAGGTGTCATTCCAATTTTCTTACAACCCCAAGATGAGCAAAGACGTTGAGGAAAGAAGATGTTGAGGGGGAAGTTTCACTAAGGGAAAAATCTAGGGAAGAAATCTAGCTTAGAGCCAGGGATTTTCAGGCTTTTTTATCACTAATTTTAAGCACCTTAAATAGTTTTTAATATAAATAATAATTTGGTGTACGAGTTTCCTTCAATAAAATATTTTAAAATATATTTAACGCTCGAAACTATAGCCATAAGTATAATATATATATTTAAATTAAATATTTAAAAGAACTTGTAAGGGTTTTCCTTTAATTAAATATTTTTAAATACTTTACTAAACGAAATCAATAGCCAAAAATTATTATAAATAAATTAGAGGGCCCTAAAAATCATCTTTTAATAATTCCTCATTTATTCTCCTTTGTTCTCCGTGTAAATTCCTGTTTTCTATTCCCTAACATCTTATCTCTGGCTGTTCCATTGCCTCAAAGAGAGACGCGTGCAAAGTTTCTGACATGAAATAAATGAAGACGCAACTTTCCAGCAAACCCTCTCCACTCTCTGCCTCTAATTTTCGTCACTTTTCCGCTTTTCTTGGCCTTGCCTTTCGCCTGAAATTTCCCTCATTCAGCCAGGCGACAAATGCGTGGCTCTGCATAACTTTATTCGGAGTCAGAGCTATGTTAGTTTGAAGCCACAGGCAGCTGATCCACCTTCCTGCCACTGAGTAATCCACGTTGAATAAATAAAGAAAATGTAATGTTAAAAGTTTTTAATAGATTTCAAGATGAGAGCTCCAAAAAGCGTGAGGAAAGTGAGAGAAAGTGAAGAGAGGCAGCTTAATTAGACAGTCTTGAGAAAGTTTAGGCATTTTAGCTTGAAAAGGTTGGAAGCTTAAATATAAAAGAAAGGTTTTAACAAGAAGCTTAACTTATTTATTTTAAAATTTATTTTAGGCAACGGAAGCCGGAAGAAAGCATTTTCTGAAAGTCAGCTTCAAAAGGAGCCTCCCAAAAGGTGCTGGCAAATACAAGTGGATCATCATCCCTTTGTAGAAGGGAAAGAGGTAGAGGTAGCTCCAGTCCCCCCTTAAAATCCCCGCCCTTGACCATTTTGTGGCAAACATTTAAGCATCTGGGCCTGGCCAACAGCGTAAAAGCGAAAACAGAAACCGCAAAATGTTTTCGGCGCGCATTTTATTGTTTAATTTGAATTGCTCGCTCGCTGGCAGCTCAAATGAGGGAAGAAAAGCAAAGGGGAGGAGATGGCGGATGATTTCCCGGGCTTTATCGGTCGGTCGGGCGACGGGTAATCACCGCGTGACCGCAGGCGCTGTAAATGGATTACAACCGCCACGGCCACGCCCCCCTTGCAATCAATTAAGGCGACCCAGCAGCCAGTGGGCGGCTAGGCAAAAAGTAAATAACATTTCTGCCCGAAAAAAGTACTCTCGCTCTGCAGTTGCGACTCCTCTGGAAATTGTCATACGCGGCGTATGCGTTATATTTGCATGCCAATGAATGGATGGTGTGTGGCGGCGTGTGTGCACGCAGAGAAAAGGGATGGAGGTTGTTTTATTAGTAAAAATTCATGAAGAAAAGGCAAGTGTATATTTAAGACATGCTAAAGCTTGGGGGCAGATCAGAAATATCGAATTTAAATGCTTTTCTATTACTTTTGAGCTTTGAATTCAGAAAATTCTTTTAATTTCAGTTAATAATATTGCTTAAATTACATTATTTCCTTATTTGAACAATTTTTTTGATGTTCAGCTTCGAATTTAAATAAATTTCTTTATTTTAATTAATATTTTTATTTAAATTAAATTATTTCCTTTACTTAACATAATTTTGGGGGAAAGCCAATCTTCTCCCATAGCGTCCAAGTCTGTAAAATTTATTTTTAAAGCTATATAGGCTTGTTTTTCCCAGTGTTTTTTCTCTGTGTACATGTGCACACGTTTGTGTGGTGTATGCGTGTGTGAAATGGTGGCACACACACAAAACACAATTCGTACATAAAAGCGGCAACAAAAAGTTTACGCATAAATCAAACAAAAGCAAACACAAAACAAAGAGGAGTGCGGAAGCTGGCTCTTTCCTCTTTCCTGTTGCCTCTGCTTCCTCCTTTCTTCTTTTCTCTTTCTCCCTCTCTCTATTCCTTTGCTTCTTCTGCATTTCTCCATTGCACGTAAACATTGCGTGGGCAATAAAAAATTTAACAACACAAACAGGGGCCAAAAAAGCAAAGAACAGTACGAAAAACAGCAAACAAAGCAAATGTACAAAGGTGGGGGGTGAGAGGGAAAAGGAGAGATACTAAAGAGAGCAGAAAGAAGAGAAAGGGAGGAGCAAGAGGAGAGACAAGGAGAGACGTGTAGAAAAGAAGTCAGAGAGAATTCCAAATCAGGTTCAAACTATTTAATGTTCGCTTGTTTTTTGGCTTTGCCGCCTCTCAATCCTCGCTATAGTTTGATCCTTTTGCCGCCTCCCTTAATCCGTTATCCTTTAGCCGCATCCTGACTCCTTACATAATTTATAATGCCACCACATGCCGCTCCTCTGAGTGTGTGTGTGTGCAAAAAGAGCAGCCGCCGCCAAAGTGTGCCATGAATGAATATGCATGATAATCAAGTGGCGACGCTGCGGCCTTCCCTCCTCCTTCTCCTTCTTTTGGCACACTTTCACCCACCCACTGGCCAGCCTTCGCTTTGCCAGACAAAGTGCACAAAACGTAGCATACTTTCCAGGGCCACCAACTGTGTGTGTTAACAACAACAGTGTTGCATTTGAATTTCGGCCATCGCGTTGCGACCATCGCTAATTTCAATTGCGAGTGGCAAATACAAATGGAGGAAGGCTGCATGTTTTGAACCATATAATAAGAGTATAAGAGAGGAAAGAAGGAGTTTTTTTGTTGCATTTAGATCAGTGATGCCCAAGCCCCCGCCACATGTGGTTGGTAAAAATTCTGCCGGTTCTCTGCCGCTACACAGACAGTGTAAACGTGACGTGAGCAGCAGCAGCAGAGAAGAGAGAGAATGAGAGGTCGAGTGGTGCGGTTGCTAGAGCAGTGCAAAGCATTAAATTTTAATGCTTTGCACTGCTCTGGCAACCGCAACGTCTCGCGCGAAGCCAACTTCGTTTTTATCTTACGCACACAAATGCAAGTCACATGACATTGTATTTGTGTGGGCATCACTGATTTCGATTATTAATTGGGGGAATTACAGCTGGAACTTGGAATATTTATTCATCGACCCAGAAACTTTATTAAAATAAGATTGTATTAGAAAAAGAGATCTGTTTATAGTTCGAATGCAGATTAACCTAAAAATGATCTTGATTTCTATATCTATATGGTATATCTTTAGGAAAATGTATCCAAGAATTTTCTCAAGCACTTTTAGGCATTTAAACTTTATAAAGAAAGTATTTGCAAATTTTTAGGCAGTAAAAGATTTATATTTAAAATCGAAACACTCTTTAAAAAATCTTCTTTTGTCTCTCCTTTGGGTAATAACCAATATTCCATAAGCCAAATATATATTCTTTGAGTTTAGATTTAAATTGGCCATAAAAGATGATGATTTCTAAAATAAATCCAAAATTTTGCAGTTAAATTAGGCATAGAATACAATAAATTCCCAAATAAACAAAATCTTCAGCAATTTCAAAGCATATGCGCCACCCAAGTGCCTTTAAAGCACACATAAACCATAAATATGTGAAACTAGCCAAGAATTTCAACTAAATTTGACCAAAAATGCACAGTTCAAGTCCGAAAAATGCCTCCACCATTTTGTGTATCCCGAAATGCGTCGGATGTGCATGTGCTATTTCCTTTGTCTAGTTCGTTAGTCACAGAAAGCGAGGAGGAGAATGGCCCGCATTCGCCGCCTCCGCCTGGGCCTGTTTGTGACATTTTGCATACGACTTAAGCGACGCCTGCCTGCGTCCTTGCTGAGGAATTGCATTTAACTTCCGCTTGACTTGCAGCCGCAATTGGCCAAAACCCAAAGGCCACAACAAGACCCACGCCCAGCAGCAGCAGCCTTGACCAGTGTCCGAAAACTTGCGTTGCAAACTTTCGCCCCGAAAGAAAGATGCCAACACAGGAAACGGAAATTGATTCAAGACAGGACTTGGGACTTTGGAATACGCAAACAATTAGGCGAACGATGAAAGTTTTCGCCACCCGAAAGTTTGGCAGCTGCCCGAGTGTGCCATCATCCCCGGAAACTTGGCCTTTTGTGGTGGCCAAGTGGAAGAGGAAGTGCATTCCCCTATGGCTAAGGCCAAAAGTGCCATTTTTCTGCCTTATTTCCACATAAATTACACTTCTTTCGCTCTTTTTTTCCTTTGCTAATTAAACTTTAATCATTAAGCGAGAGATTAATGCTTCCAGGCGGCCATGCAACATGCAATTTATTTATTTTTCAGTCCAAATCTTACAATGGTAATGAGTACATTGGTGGAGACATAAATTAAGAGTTCGTTACTGATTTAAAATTTCTGAATTTCCGCAAATATTTCTTCGAAGTAAAAATTAAAAAAAAAAATATAAATAAATAAATAAAGAAAAAAAATATAGAAAAAAATAGTAAGATCCTTGACACAAACGCTGTAAGTTCTTAGCGGGCAACTCTGGACTCAGGACACCTCTTTAGATGACTTCTTGCTTTCAAAATACATATTTAAAAAAGAAAAAAAAAGTATTTCCTTAGCACAACGTTGGGAGATCTTCAACGGGCAACTTAACTTCTAAAAAGGGCACTTCATGGAATGACTTTTTCTTAATTTAAAAATACATATTAAAAACAAAAAAAAAAAGTACTTCTTTGGCACAACTTGGGGAGATCATAAACGGGCAACTTAGGTCTAATAAGGACACCTTTTTGGATGACTCGGTTTCAAGTGGAATGTGTTTTCGTATGTAGCTTAAAGCTGGGCCACAATACGATCCAAAGCATCGCAACGATTCTGCATGGGACATGAAAAATGAAATAAAATGAGTAAATAATAAATGAAATGAAATGAAATGAAATGAGTTTATACCCGGCACTGTTGCTAAATACTATATATTATATATATTATATCCTTTCCAAGAGAGTACCGGGTATAAACATGGGTTAAAGACAGGCATAGGATCCCCTTTCTGAAGCTCCAAACTCACTATGTCGGACCCAACAATGCGCTCGATCTCGGCGCATGGTCCCAGGCAATTTGGAGAACGGACAAGAACCACCTCTTCCTCTTCCTTCTCCTTCTCCTTCTCCTCCTCCTCCTTCTCATCCTCTTCCTCCTCCTCAGTGGACATGTCCTCGTACCCCTCATCATCCATATAATCGTCATCTTCCTCATCATCCTCGAAATCCTCTACCACTGGATTATGAACGATCGGACCCATAGGCAGAAAATTGCCGATACAGATACGCTCCACTGGCCTGGCCAACTGGGGGAAGTAGTCGCGAATAGCTTCATTTTCTTCTTCTGAATCGGACAAGGTCTCAACGTCTACATCTGTATCTTCATTGTCTGATTCATCATCATCTTGATCATCATCTTCATCAGAGCTGTCCTCTATTTTGATGGTACCATAGTAGATCAAGGCTTTTCCATTGTAACCTTTGGGCTTTGGCCATTCATGGATCGTCAATGATTTCATTAGCATGGATGTCCTTGGTTTCTTCGGTAGCGACACCTGAGACTGTAGAAGCGACTCCTCCCCCTTGTGCTTACGGGGTGAGTGTTGTTTTGGCTTGAACTTGAATTCGGCCCAATCAGGCCACATCTCCTCCACATTTACTTGAGGCGACGATGATGGTGAAGCCACCTGCAGAGCCCGGAATTGTGGAAGAATGTCGTCGCCGCCGCCTTTGGCTACAGTCAAATCGAGCGCATATTTGTAGCACTCGGCCTTAAATTTCTCAAACTCCATTATGGGTAACGAAAAATTAGACATCCTAGAAAAACAATAAAGCAATAAAGGAATGAAATAATAAATGGGATGGATGTGGGTGGATGATGTTGGGGGTAAAGGCAGTAAAAGGGTTAACGAAACCATAACCAGAGTAAATCAACACAGACACCCAACAACACACAACACACTTGGGCATTCATTTATCACAAATTACTTGGGGAATCAGCTAAACGGCGCCAGCAGATGACAAATTAAGTGTGGAAGGTCCTGACAACCATCAGCAAGGCACACACACGTGCCAGCAGGACAACTTAAAGTGTTTACCAAAAAAAAAAAAAGAAGACAAGAAATAAAAAGAGTAAAAACTCAGGGGAACCTAAATTGGAGGGTAAAGGTGGCATAAGTCGAAGCTGAGGATACTCTTTTATTTATTTATTAAGATTGACTAATTATTACTTAATAATTAAAACCTGTAAGGAAACATTTAAAGCTAAATCTGTATTAAAAACTTGTTAAAAACTTAAACTAAAAGGTAGATAAAAGTATATACCCCGCGAAATGAAAATGCAGGGAAAACCCGCCAAAGGACCCAAATTTTCGTTCTGCTCCTCATGCATATGCATATGTATGTCCATGTATATGTATATGGAAATATGGTGGCAGGTCCTTCGCCCTTGGCCCTGTCTCCTTCGCGTTCTGCAATTTAGATGTTTATCCCCCGTTGTTGCCTCTTTCGTTTGTTGCTTTCGGAGGGCTCTTTTTTGGACAGACAGAAGCGTTCGTTCGTTCGTTCGTTCTCCTTAAGCCTTTTATTCAGTGCTGTGTTTGCTCCTCTTTTTTGCGAGTCACCGGCCTCGACACTTAACCCTCTAGTGCTCCTGCTCCCCGTTCTGCTGGCTAAATTTACATTTCGTTCGCCTCATCTATTTTACGTATTCATCGCGCACATTTACATGCGTTTTATTATCTTCCCTCCGCTCGCAACTTGTTATTTGTTGTGTTACATATTCAAAGGATTTGCCTGCTTTTTTCGTTCTCCTTTTTTTGGCAAGTGGATTTGCGACGACCCAAGGGGGTCTGTGTGCGCGCCAGTGTGTATAGCTTATTTTAATATCAACATATTTATGATGTGTTTGAGAGCCCCAAGAAAGTCAGTGTGGCTGTGGCTGTGGCACTTGAAACCCGTAATCGCTGTGACAGCTCCAAAAGGAAAGCCAGGGAAACGAGCAAAATTATTACAGCTCCCTTAGCTCAGCTGTCTTTTGTGGAACGCACTTGAAACTTGCCACGCAAGACTTTCTGGAGTTGGTAAACATTTAGGCAGAGTTTCATTGAGGTTTCGCACATCTAAAATTTCTTCAAGTGCCCGGAAAACATGCTACAAGCAAGTTCCTAATTCCTAATAAATTATTCTAGCCAGCTTCACATTTTTTGATACCAACTTTTCAGGCACTTTAAACTATCTCTGTAACAGCTGAGCCAGGTGCCGCCATTAGTCATGCCAACAACAGGTGGACAGACATGTCAAGTGGCCATTCCTTATGCATGTAAATCTCTAAAATTCCCAAGTGCAGTCACTGCCTGCCTCTCTGATAAATTATAAAACAAGGAATCTCCATTTCCACGCGCCAAACGCCTGACAACTTCTGACTTGACTTTCGCCCCCGACTCGAACTCGAACTCGACTTGACTCGGTTCCCCAGATCCGGATGCGAGTGACTGACTGGCTGACTGATGAGCAGTTCGAACGGGGGAGCACCTGACAGACAGACAGGCAGGCAACCGGGTAAATGGGGCCATTAGGAGGTCGTCGCCAATCCACTTTCACTTCCACTTCCACCTCCACTTCCACATCATCAACTTCGACCTCAACGAGGGGGCAGGCCAATTAATTTGCTTGCCTCAAAATTAACAAGGATGCGAAGTTGATGAGGGGATTTTCGATGGGCAAACAGGCTGCGGCTGAATTTCGGGCCAACGAGGGGTTTTGGCTTAATGCCCGAATGGGTGTGTGTGGGTTCCGGATTTGATGCTGCTGATGCAGCTGCTTCGATTGGGGGCTTGAAATTTATGCTACACGATAAACAAGCGGTTGTTTGGCAAATTTCTGGGAAATTTTCCGCAAATTTGCCAAAGCACTCACGGCTGATAAGGCCACAAACAATCGATTCTCCGTTAAAGACGCTTCCGAAAAGCGATAACCAAAACGATTACTGGCAGGGAGTGTGCTTAAGCCTCATTACTGACTGTGCTTATATGCATACATCGTACTTTAATAGCCCTACTGAAGAATATTAATCTCTGTAATTCACACGATTAACGATAACCTATAAATAATCGATGATTTATAGGAAAAATGTTGGCTTAAGCTACGATAACCTTTAAATAATCGATAATTAATAAGAAATAAACTGCGATAACCTTTACATAATCGATTATTAATAAGAAATATTGGCTTAAGCAACGATAGCCTTTATAAAATCGATAATTAATAAGAAATAAGCTACGATAACCTTTACATAATCGATTATTAATAAGAAATGTTGGCTTAAGCTACGATAACCTTTATGAAATCGATAATTAATAAGAAATAAGCAACGATAACCTTTAAATAATCGATAATTAATAAGAAATAAGCTGCGATAACCTTTAAATAATAGCAAATTAATAAGAAATATTGGCTTAGCCTTTATAAAATCGATAATTAATAAGAAATAATCAACGATAACCTTTAAAGAATCGATAATTAATAAGAAATGTTGGCTTAAGCAACGATAACCTTTATGAAATCGATAATTAATAAGAAATAAGCAACGAAAACCGTTAAAGAATCGATTATTAATACGAAATGTTGGCTTAAGCTGCGATAACCTTTATAAAATCGATAATTAATAAGAAACAAGCTACGATAAGCTTTAAATAACCGATTTTTAATAATAAATATTAGGCTTAAGCTACGTTAACCTTTGAATAATCAATATTTAATAAGAAATCTTAGCCCAAGTTGATGATTTCCGGCAAAGTTCTCTTAAAGCGAGTGCCTTTCTTTGTCAGAATCCAATCTCCTTGGCCAGTGGTCACCCCTGGACTCCTCTATTGAAGCTAATTAAGGAAAAATAATGTCTCCTGCTCCTTGAACCTCTCGCTCTCTATATCCTTTCAGACCAGAGACCCCCGGCTGGCTAATGGTATAAGATAAAACCCATCCCCCCTCCTTATATTTACCCCACTTCTCTCATCGCCTGCCTTTGGAAGTAACCACTTGGATTACACTTTGCCGAAAAATATGTTTTGCTTTTGTATCCTTGCTGCTTTCACTTCTGCTGTTTCTACTGTTATTTCTACTGCTGTTGCCACTGCTCCTGCTCCTGCTGCTGCCTTTCGCTTTCTGCATTTCTTTGTCGCCCGTCGGTTATTGTTGCCAGTTTCCCAAACAATGCAGTCCCCGAAAAGGACAACATGAAACATGGCGAGACCTTGTTGGGCGAGGCAAGTGGGTGGGCGGCGGCAGTGATACATGAATAAGGACAAGCAAGGCCAAAGGCAAGCGATGTCGCTACAGCAGCGGCATCAGCAGCAGCAGCAGCTCCCATACCCATTCCCAGCCCGGACCCATGTGCCCGGATACTTGTCATTGTGGTGCACTTTTTTTTTCTCTCGTTTTTTGTGAGCTCTCCTACACTCGGAAGCCGCTCACCTGAACACCGGGACAGGAAATGGGTAACAGCTTATTGCATAACCCACAAGCGGGCCAATGTCGCCTGGCCGGGATTAGGGCAGTCCACAGAAGCCCCGAAAGCCAGGAGAGGCAGTAGCTAGGACTAGGCACTGGGAGAAAGGGTAAGGAATGCCAATATATTTTTTCAAGTATTTTTTAGAGATTCAGCAGAAGTATTTTGGAGTTTATTAAAGAAAAATCTTATGAAGTTAACCAAAAAATTAATGTAGTTTAAGAATTATTCGGAATACTAGACAAAAGAAATCCTAGAAACTTCTGAGGTATTATTCAAATAATTGCAACATGATTTCAGTGTTTCTTTTAAACGTATTTATTCAAAAACCCCCTCCAATATTTCTCCCAGTGTGTGCCCCTCTTACAGATTGCCATTCAATCTTCACTTAAAGAGTGTGTGTGTGCGTGAGAGCATTTTTGTGTTGGCTTCATTGCGGAATTCTTTGGCTAAGACTTGCTTTCGACTCAATCAAGTTGATAACGGAGGCAGCACCAGCACTTGGGGGGCCCCAGGAAGGAGGCTGAAGGCGTGGCAATAAGGGCAAAAGTTCCTAGGCTCCTGCTGCCTGCATTGGCAAAGTTTTTCGCACCAAAAGATTTTCGCAAACTGCAAATTTTTCCACTTTGCTGCCTCTTCTTGCCGGCAAGCGAGAGAGAGTCATTCAAGTAAAATATGCCATATATTCATCAGCGCGCACACACACTGGGTGTACAGTGTATACACACACTCGCTAGCAGGCGGGCTGACAAGTTGCAACATGATCCAATTCATTAAATGAAAATTATATTTTATGATTTAAATTGCATTTTCCCAAGGCGCCAGAGCCTGCATTGGTACATATGCGAGGATGCCCTTAGCATATCCTTATATAAAGTAGTATGTGATGGGTGTTAGTTCAAGCGCACACTGTGCCCGGACTACACTGGAAATATTAACATAAATGGGCTTTGATTTTGAGTAAGAGATATTTAGAATTAAAACTAAAGTTTAAGTGCATTTTTCGGGGAAATTGCCATCTTGACACACGAAACTTGGACTCTTGAAGATAACCTTGAAAAAATTTCACTTATTTAAAGCCTATTTGAACCTTTTTTGGCCACTGTATGTCTGCTATAACACCTAAAAAACTAGAAACAAACAAAGATCTGTTTTAAACATCTAATATTTGTAATGATTAACCAAAAATCAGGGTTGCAACTATTTAAAGAGCCAGCTCCTTAGCTTTTTTGAAACCTGAAGAACTCCCTTCTCAACTTTGCTTTCTGTATTTCAGGTGTAGCTCATCTTGGGCCCTTTTACAGTCAAAGCTGGCGGGCAATGAATCATCGGGGGACTCTGGCGGAAAAGAGGAAGCTGCGTCTCCTGGGAGTTTCCCCTTAGCTTTGCCTTTCTTTTTTTTTCGGTGACGCAGAGGAAATTTGAGAGCCGCAGGACTCCCACAAACCCTTTTCCGGCCTCCACATCCCTATTGTCCCGATGCTCAAACATAATTTAGCGGAAATTCTGTTTTTGTTTTTTGAGCGCGTAAAGTCAACGCGGAAGCCAGTCCCGAAATAAGGAAAGAATAAAGGAGCGAAAAGCCGGAAAGGCACAAGAGCGAGGGGTTCTTTGGAAAATGGAAACTGAAAACTGGAAAAGGGAAAGGGAAAAGGCAGAGTGTGAGCTGGCGAAAAACAATTTCATCTTGTTAAGCTTGCAGTGCGAGTGTTTGTGTGTGTGTGGCAAGGAATTTAAATTGAGCGCATTCAGTTGGAGATGCAGCCCTGCCCCTGCCCCGAGAAAAACGTGAAAATTCCCACATTCTCCCTGTTTGCCTTTTGCTTTCGTTTCGTTTCTCTTGTTGTTTATTGCCTTTTATTGTCGGGGTGGTGGCCATAATCTCCGGTGATCGTTTTATTCCGGGGCCAATCATTTGTCATCTTTCGCCCCACTTGATTAATGCTTTGCCCAAACCAGGTTGGATGTACATATATCCTTGTTCCTGCAAATTTGTTGGTGTAATTGCTTTCGAGCGGCGAAACTATTTTCGTTCCGGTGACAAGCCTCGATTCCACCCGCCATTTCCTCTAATTGCTTCCGCTTGCGTTGGCCAAATGCAAATTGCATTTCGCAGGACTTGGTACTCTCCTCTCTCCTCCACTTAATCGCTTAACTTTGGCGTCAACATTGCTCCACTCTAAATTATATAAGCCCTGACAAATATCTCCTCGTCGCGTACCGTTCGTCCTTCGCCTCTATCTCGGCGAGTGCCCAGAGACCCCAAAAAAGCATGCTACACATTTTGACAGACTGACAGCTGGGGCCAGCGTGGGCGGAAAGCGGAGCATGGCCCTGGCATGGCCTGGTCGGGGACAAACTAAGACCAAGACTAAGGCTAAGACGGGGTCCAGAAGCCAAAAAAAAAATGTAGCTGAGGCTGAGCTGAGGGCGTGACACGATTATAAATTAGGGATATCGTTATTAATCCGAGAGAGAGAGAGAGTTTGCTTTTAATAAAGAAAGCAATGCCAGTGCGTTGATTGTAAAAATAAACTAAAAATACTATTATTTATGCAATATTATTTTTTTATTGTGTATTTCTTGGCGTGACTCACGGCTCTCAGCTCTAATGGCTCAAAGTGGAGTCCTGGCCCTGCAATTAACGCAACAAGACTTGACCCTGCTCTCTCTCAGTTCGCTGATTGTATTTGGTGTAATTTTTAATTAGCTGCCTTGCTGTTCTCCTCGCCGTTTTAAACATATTTCTCCCTATTTTTCTTTCTATATTTTTTTGTTCCCTCTTCCGCTTTGAAGCGGGCTAATTGCCTGGCTCTGTTCTTCTTTTTTATTGCCAGGACCAGAGGGACATCGACATGTGGCGAGAGCGAGCGAGAGACGAGCAGCGAGATTTTTAATTTAATAAAACTCGCCACTCCCGTAATTGACCGGCGTGCGAAGGACTCAACGCAACTCCCCCCTGATGGAGAGGGCGTGGCAGGTCAATATTTCATATGTGGCGGCACCCTGGAGCTATCCGATTTATCTCCATTTCCTGCGATTTTTCCCGCACTCCCGCATGCCAATGCCCATGCAATCTATATTTGCATTTCGGACTTTATTTTTATTGTTGGCTCTTTTTGGACAGTCGGTAATTCCCGCTGAAATATCGCTCCTGACATTTAAACTTGATTAAATTTGAATAACTGAATATGCATGGCCAAAGGGTGAATTGGGGAAAAGCGGAAAATCGGAAAATTGCGAGGAAATTCGTTTCACGCTTGCAAAAAAAAAAAAGGGTAAATAGCCAAGCGGGGTGTCTGTTCTTAATAAAAGTAATATAATAAATACATAATCTTCCCAGTAACGAACCTTAACAATAATGACACAAAGTAAACCGCAATTATTTTAATCTCCTTTCCCCTCGTATAGTGTTACATGAAAATTGTTCAAGTGTTTCAGCCAATTCCCGCAATTTGAGTTGGAAAAGTTCCGTTGCGTTCTGGCAAATAACAAGTCGCTTTGGCCGCTTTAAGCCAATTAAACAACTTTATAATCCAACGGCATCTCTGCCGGATTAAGTTAAACTTTTTTAATCAGAATTTATGAAATTCTGTTCATCGTTTAGCCGAAATTGTGGCAAGGACCAATTTTCGATTAAGTAGCGACCCAAAAAGCTCAATTTAGGTTTACATTTTATTTTAAATATTTTGATTAAAGTTTTCAGTGAAAATATTGTTAAAGTTAACTAACCAAAGAATGTTTCATAAAATGAAACCAAGTGCAGATCTATTTTGATCATTAAAGTAAAGTTTTGTACATTTTAGTGTTCGTGGCGTTGCCACCTTTTTCAAAACTCTGTGAAAACTGCACAGACCTTGACAAAAGTGTACTCTGCTCTTGCCTTTCTCACACGCATCACACACACACATTAAATTAAACAGGGATTTCGAAATTTAGAAAATTTGTTAACAAATTCAAGGGAGGAATTAAAAAAACATGTCCTTTCCCAACTCAAGCTAACTTAATTAGTATTTACTAGATATTTTTTTTAGTTTCCAACAAATGAAGTGCTTCTTGTGGCATTGCCATTTCTTTCTGTAAGCGCGAAGAACATTGTTTGTACAAAAATTACTTCAATAACTATTAAGTGCAAGAAGTTTTTCACAAAAAGCTCGCGATCTCCGCTCCAATGTATTCTCACACAGCAGCAACCACAAAATGGCGCCTCTTGGCCACAGAACCAAGCCGAAGAAGGTTATAAAGCGCAGACGAATTTTATTCCTTCATATTCTTCGAATTCTTCTTATCTTTTCTTTCGCTCACTCGTACATTCCCTCCGCTTGTGTGGCATCAAACACACACAGAAAACCAAACACACCAGGCACGCACACTAATTCATAAGTAAACCAAAACAAACTTTGAAAATCAAATGACTGCTTTTAAAATATTTGTTTAATTTTCCCCTGTTAATGTAGATTCTTCCCCATTCAAGCGAAATAAATACAAATTTCTTACATATTTTCTTTAGTTTCCAACAAGCTGTGCTTCTTGTGGAGTGGCCATTTGTTGAACTCTCCCTGTAAACGCGGAAAACAAGATTTTGCACAACAAATTCTTTGAAAATGAAATATTGGACTGCCAAACATAATTTTCACAAGTTTTTGACAAAAAGCTCAGCGATCTCTCCTCCAATCGAATGTTTTACCCGCCAGCAGCGCCTTTTCTACACAAAATCAAGACAAATGGGACACAAAGTGGAGACTGATAAAACAGGGACAAGAAGTACATGTTTCTTCTATTTTTTGTTTCGTATTTCTTGCCGCAGCTTGCAGATTCTTTGACCCATCCTTCCACCTCGCTCACTCATGCACTCTTCACTCACACAAACCCAAAAAAAAGGTGAGAAATCGGCGCATTTAAATATTTTTCTAATAGTTCAAGGCAGAAATGGTTTAAAATTAATGAGTAACGGTTCTTCCAAATAAAAGAAATGTGTTTTTGTACATATTTTCATAACTTCCCCCAGTTTGATAACAAAATGTTTGTAGAGTTGCCACTTATTCTTAAATATCTTAAAGTTTTCCACGAAAAGCCCCGAGATCTCCGCCAGATCGAATGTTTTCTCACCAATTAACTACAAAATGGCGCCTTTTTGGCCAGAACTCAAATAACAAACTGCAGACACACAAAACAGAGACAAGAAAAAGTTTATCTTTCCTTCATTTTCTTCAAATTCTTTGGTTCGCAGATGCCGCAAGTTGCCGCTTTTTCGGCGCGTTCTTCCCATTCGCTCCCTCCTTCCTCCTTCCAGAGTGTGGCATCACACACACACATATATATAGACTACTAAGCACACAGGCACGCATCCACTCGCAGTTCACTCGAAAAAAATAATTTCCTTAGTTAAGCTTACATGCAATTCGCAGCTTGCAGGTCGTAACACGCACACTGAGCGGGCAGAAGCGTACGTGATTGCACGTGTCTGCTTTCGATTTTCAATTTCCTCCGCGGCGAACCGAACCGACCGACGTTCAAAACGTTATAAACTAAAAATCTGCGTGGCGCAGTTTTCCGTTTTTTTTTTTTAAAGCTTATTCTGCTAGAGCTGGGACAGCATCGATGTCTCTATCGATACTACCGATAACGATACATCGATATTAAGTTCCAACAGCTGTTTTGGCTGCCGGCGAGCAAAACAACAACAAACGAAGTCTTCCTTGCATTTTGTTATTAAAATTTATATTTATGATCCGCAACGTGGTGGTGGGCGTGTCGGGGGGCGTGGACAGCGCCGTAGCCGCCCACCTGTTGCGGGAGCGCGGCTTCAACGTCCTGGGCGTCTTTATGCGCAACTGGGACGAGATGGACGAGGCGGGCCGGTGCAGCGGCGAGGCGGACCTTAAGGACGCGGAGTGGGCGTGCCGGCGCCTGGGCGTGGAGCTGCGCCAGGTGAACTACGTGCGCGAGTACTGGACGGCGGTGTTTAGTCAGTTTCTGGACGACTATCAGCAGGGATTGACCCCGAATCCGGACATTCTGTGCAACCGGCACATCAAGTTCGATCTGTTCCACAAGCACGCCCTGGAGCACCTTGGCTACGATGCTGTGGCCACAGGCCACTATGCCCGCAACAGTCTGGGCAACTTCCTGGAGCGATGTGCATCTGGCGCCTCGGAAACCGCCCGCCTGCTCATCCCCGCCGATACCTTTAAGGATCAGACGTTCTTCCTGGCTGGGATACCCCGGGAGGCCTTGCAACGCACAATGTTTCCGTTGGGGGATCTGCAGAAGAGCCAGGTGAAGCAGTTGGCCTCTAAGATTGGACTGCAGCGACTGGCGAGCAAGAAGGAGAGCACCGGCATCTGTTTTGTGGGCAAGCGGAATTTCAAGGACTTTATACGGGAGGTAAGTCCTTCCTCAGGCCTATAACTACCAATGATTTCATTAGTTCCTTCCTTACTTTGCAGTACATAAGCTCTAGAAGCGGACACTTTGTGGACATTGACAGCGGCTTGACAGTGGGCCAGCACGAGGGCATCCACCAGTGGACCGTGGGTCAGCGTTGTCGTCTCAGCTCCTTTCTGCAACCCTACTTTGTGGCCAAGAAGGAAGCAGCCAGCAATACCATCTATGTGGCGGCGGGACACGATCATCCCGCTCTCCTCAGCACTAGGATACACATTGATCCACCCAACTGGCTGTGTGTAGAGTCACGGGAAAGGCTTTTAAGCTCAGGCTCGCTGCGCTGTCGCTTTCGTTTCCAGCACACAAAGCCTCTGGTGGATTGTTCGCTAAGTATAGCTCCTGGCAACCAGTTCGAAGTCCAACTAGATGTCCCCCTGAGAGCCATAACACCGGGACAATATGCAGTCTTCTATGATGACACGGCCTGCCTGGGATCAGCCCGTATTCTCAAAGCTGATCCCTTGAATAAAAGTCTGGAGGAACAGGCACAAGTAGGTACCCTTAATAGCTGACGAAGGCTTATTAATATACGTTGTTGAGGAAGCAATTGTTCCTGATCTGCTTGTAATATAGTAATGTCTAAGAAAACCCCGACTGGGAACCCATTAAAACTCCCTCGATTTCATGGTGAACACTTTAAATATCTACGCAATTTATTCTAAGTCAGATTAACACATATTTTCAGAGCAAAAAAAAAAAAAAAAGAAGAGTATTCCTTATGCTATTCTTGTGGTCCTGGGCGCAGCTTCGAAGTCGATAAAATATTTGTGGTCTCGGATATAAATACGTTTCGCTTAAAACTTAGGGTTACACATAAATGTTAGGTCTCTCGTCCTTACTAACTAGCCTACGAACTAAATGTGGTTGAGCAGGGATGTAGGGAGCAGGGTGGCCGCATCTGGCCTCCAGTGATCAGGTCAGCAGCACGGTGAGGGCGTCCAGGAAGCGAGTGAGGTCGCTCTGGCGCAGCTGGACGACCGCGGGCTCAAAAAAGTCCTGCAGCAGCGAGACGCCGCTCTTCTGGGCCGCCTGCTCAAAGGCCTTGCCAAAGAAGTTCCTCGGCGAGTCCTCTCTGACCGGAGCAATCCCGACCAGCAGGCACATGCCCTGGGCAGCGTCCAAAGGACATGTGGCAATCAGCGGCAGATCCGGCGCCTGCCTAGCCCTGCTCGTGGCCACGTGACCGCGCAAGAGGAAGCGAGCCAGCAGGCCCAAGGCATACGGATACGAGAAGAAGGCATGCTCCTCCTGCAGGACGTAGTAGAAGAAGGATCCAGCGGAGTGCACTTGGCGCGCCTCCAGGCTGCTCTGGACCTGCCTGAAAACGGCGGCATGGAGCAGCTTTGCCTGCTCGATTCCAGCGACCAAAAGCTGCTTGTGCTGCCGGCTCAGAGCATCGGAGGCCTCCAGGAAGCAGTCCTCCGGTGTCTTGTGCTTTTTCACCGACTCCATGATGGCCAGCAGGGCGTAGACGTAGTCCGCCGCCGCATATCTGCTCCGGTAGCCGTAGCTCAGTGTGAAGGTGCCGTAGACGATGTCCGGGATATCGTATTTCTCCGCCAGCCGCTCCACCATGGAGTAGAACTCCTTGCGCAGCACCAGGTCCATGGCGCTGTACGTCTGGCGGGCATGCACCAGAGGCAGTCCCATTTCCAGGAGCAGTTCGTGCAGCCTCTTCTCGCCGCGCAGTGTCCACAGCTTCAGCTGACAGCTGGCGTAGCGGGAGTACCTTTGAGTCAAGAAGAGGAAAGTCTCATATAAACCAAAAGCGAATCCAATCCAAGCCCAATGCTCACCTCATCGATTCCGTGACGGGCCAGTGGCGGTACAGGACCAGATGCAGGTCGTTCTCGAAGCTGATCTTGGAGGCACTCATCGTGTTCTGGTCGTTGGTCTTGTTGGTGAGGCGCGAGACGTGCGACTGGATCTGCTCCAGCTCCAGGGTGTAGGCACTGCTCTCGATCTTGCCCAGCAGCAGCTGCTCGGTGATGCCCACAATGGCCCACCAGAGGAGGTCCATGTTGTCCTTGGACAGCTTCCAGGCCAGCTCGAAGATCAGCAAGGCGGTGGAGCGTCCATAGTAGCTGAACTGCGTGTACTCGAACATGATCCGATCGCGCTCCGACTCCCACTGACGGCGGGCTCGCTGCTTCAGGATGCGCTGCTCGTGCCGCTCCAGGCGGCTGAGCTTGTGCCGAGGCGGCGCACGTTCTCCCTGGCCCTCCGAATCGGATTCCCCGGCGCCACTGTCGTTGTTTCGCTCTTCCCGATCGGAGGAACCCTCGCCGCCGTCGCCGTCTTCATCCTCGTCCTCGTCTTCCTCATCCGAATCATAAAAAATGGTCTCGAAGCCTGGTATGTTCTCCTCGAGGGCGGCATCGCCCAAAATGCACACCTGGCGATCGCTATAGATGTTGCACACGTCCAGCGGACGATGCGAGTCGGCAATGAAGAAGGTCACATCCTCCGCCGGCTGCAGCAGCTCCACAATATCCACGCAGCCGCCGCAGTTGACCAGCACCACGAACTTCACGTCGCCCTGATGCTCGCCATAGGCCCGCTTCAGCCCAGTGACGCCCATGATGGGCACCACCGTGTAGAGCATGTGGTCGTACTTGAACAGCGCCTGCAGGATGCGGCTGGCGCAGATGGCGTCGATGTCATAGTTGACCACGATCAAGATGCGCTTGCCCACCAGCTGGCGGTAGAAGTCGTTGCGCAGGTCTTGGACAAACATGCTGCAGCTGCTCTCTTAAATGCGGATTGACGAACGAAAACAACAAAATAACTCGCGTTTTTGGGGTCTCAACCCGGTTTGTTTTGGTTCTGTGAACGGAGCAAGGGTTCTAGCTGCTCGGGTGGCGTTGCATTGTGCGGTTTTCCGAGTGGCGAGCGCGCTTTTCCGCGTTTTCCCGTCGTGCTCACCGATTTCCCGTTGCACTTTCGCCAATTGCAATTTGCGAATCAAAAACGCGGGAAACAGCTGGCTACCTCAGTGTGACCAGGCACACTTAGGCGGGAAAAGTCGTGATACGCATGATACCATTATGTAAGGTAGTCTCCCCGAGAGAGCTGGCCTCTTTTGAGGGCTATATGTATGACAGAGCATGTCTTTTTAGCCTCTTTAAAGTCTAGCACTCAGATCGACGAAAAGCGTTTCTAGCCAGCGAGAGATCACTATTCATCCTCTCGCTCCCTCTCTCTCTGCTTAGAAACACTTTTTCGTAGAGGCTTAAGAACGGCTGAGAAGGCCTCTCCAGTATTGGTGCACTTAGCGCTTGCGTTACACTATAATTCCCAACGAGTTCTGGCTGTCAACTAGTGGTAACTCCTCTTCCTTTGCCCTCGCCTCCCTCTTTTCTTCCTATTTTCTATTTCTTGCCCTTCTAAAAATGCAAATGCAGTGCTTTCTCTTTCTAGAATGTCTCTCTGAGAGCGTAGCTAGAGCGCTGAACATTTATCGTCCCAGTGAAAGCTGCTGAGACTACCTTATATTATTGTATCGTGGTGATAGGCGGGCAAAAAGACAGTATTTTTTGGCGCTTCAGCTGCGGTCACATTGCAGCGCACACATGTGTTTTGAAAATTAACAAATCCGATTTCGCACACTCTGGCCGAGATTTGGCTTAACCATGACCAAGGACAACAAACGGAAGCTGCTGGCCCAGCGGCACGTCTCCTCGCGCATGAACTTCCTCTTCCAGGCGTCGCATCTGATGGCGGCAAGCCATCAATCCAAGCTGGCCGCCTACTACGGCAAGCTCTGCCGCAATGTGGGCACCAAGGCGGTATCGCACATGTAAGTGGGGCTTCCCTGGGCATTTAGTGGCTCCTAATCCTTCTAATTTGTGCTTCTCGCTTACAGGGCTCCCGCTTTGAAGCGCTCACTGTGCCGCCGGTGTTCGCTGCCGCTGATTCCGGGCATAAATACGGAGCTGCAGGTGTCAAGTCTACCAGAGAAGGAGGCTGTAGCGGCTGTGGCTCCTCCTCAGAATGGAGATTTGACTGCAACGAACGGAGAGGCAGTTAAGACCAAGAAAAAGCGACATCGACGACTCCGCAAGAACCGGAAAAAGGGCAAGACAGAGGAGCAGTCTGTCAATCCCACTGAGACCCCGCCAGAAGTCCCTCCCAACGCTCTCTTCTTGGAGTGCTCGCTCTGCCAAGGCCGGCGAAGCTTTCCCGTGGACAACCAAAGAGAATGCTGGCTGGAGCAGCCGCAGGCTGTAGTCCAAGTACTCTCTCTGCCGGCGGAGAACGACGGCCAGCAGCAGCAGCGATAAGCTGCAGGGAGCTTCGCTTATCTCCGTACAGCGCTCAGTTTCGATAATCTTCCGCGGGAGCGCCGGAGCCGAGGCAGTTGAACCCGGAATGCTGAGCTGTAGACACCTGATTGGCCACCTCCGCCGGCAGACGAGCACAGCGGCGGCTCGTGTGTTGGCTCCCGGCTACGTAGAAGTGCAGGAGGAGAAGGGCGCCGCCCTCAAGTATCCGCAGGTGTGGCTGCGGGACAACTGCCAGTGCCCGGAGTGCTTTCATGCCGCCACCAGAGCCAGGAAGAGCCATTGGGAGCGCGGGCCCGTGAACGTGGAAGTGGCCAAGGTGGACTACAACCGGGAACAGCAGCAGCTGGAGGTTCTATGGCAGGACAAGCACAAGAGCTCCTTCGACATTGCCTGGCTGCGGGAGAGGGACTTTGGCGAGGCTGCCAGACAGCGCTATCTGGACGAGGTATACAAGCCACCTGCGCAGCTGTGGGGCAAGTCGGAGTTCGAGGCTGTGCGCAAGGAGTTTAGCTACCACGATGTCATCCAAAAGGATGCGGTGCTGCAGGCCTGGCTGGAGGCTTTGGCAGTTCAGGGATTTGCCATCCTGAAGCAAGCACCCGATGACATTAATGTGGCCAAGCATCTGGCCGAGAGGATAGGCTACATCAAGCGAACCACCTACGGGTAAGGATCCACTTTACTTAGTTCATAAAATCCCCAAAGAACCTCCACTTGCCAAGCGCCATTATCTGGCTGCAATCGACCGAATATTATCACGATCGGATGATTGTTACAGCCTATCTACCGCTTTTCCAGCTCTTGATAGGAGCTTGCAGATAGTACTTACGATAGCCCACGACAAAGAAGGGAAAGAGAGCTTAAGTAGCTCAAGTAAAACCCCTGCAATCTTCCTCCTTTCTTCGCAGAGATGTCTTCGAGGTAAAGTCCAAGCCAAATGCCGGCAACTACGCCTACCTGATGACCCCACTGCCGCTGCACACGGACATGCCGTACTACGAGTACAAGGCGGGCATCAACATCCTGCACACCCTCGTCCAGTCAGCGTCCTCGGGCGGCGCCAACACCCTCACTGATGGCTTCCATGTGGCCTCTGAGCTGCGACGCCAGCATCCGGCAGACTTTGAGGTGCTCCGCTCGGTGCCCGTCAACTGGTATGACATTGGACACGATGGCGACGCCTCGCGACCCTTTCACAGCCTCTGGCGGGCACCGGTGATCTGCCTGGATGTGGACGGACGCTTTGCCAGGATCAATCAGAACACGACCAAGCGAGACAGCCGATTCACGGTGCCGTTGGAGCAGGCTGTGGCCTGGTACCGGGCCTACGACAAGTTCCTGGAACTCGCCCACTCGGAGGCGGTGGAGTTCAAGACGCAGGCCGGCGACGTGTTTGTTTTCAACAATCTGCGCATGCTGCACGGCCGCACGGCCTACGAGGATGCGCCGGGCAACAAGCGGCACTTGGTGGGCGCCTACGTCGACTGGGACATAATCTACTCCAAGCTGCGAACGCTCAAGTTTCCCAATGCCAAGGATTAGGCCTAAAGAGAGCTCTGTCTGACTGCTGTCATGGAAATTTAAAAGGCATTTGTTTATAAATTTTGTTTATTTTTATTTTTGTTGTTTTTTCTTAATATTTTCTAAATATTTTCTCAATATTCTAGCATCTTCCAGCATCGCAGGTCACGAAAGCGGGTTCAGGACTCTGGAAATGGAAGGGAAACGCTTGCATGAGAGGGGGAAAAGGGGAATCCCACTGGGATTGCATACGCACAGGACTGATCCCGCTTCCGATTGATTCTGTTTGCCCGATTTGAACCAAGACAGGGAATTTGGCGGATAAATTTCCTTTATCGTTGCTATAACGAGTCTTGAAGAGTGTCTTGCGATTCCAGAAGGCTTAGTTCCTTCCGTCTTTCCTTTCCAGCCCTCAATTCCTCACTGTTGCAACACAGTCTTCGTTACTTAATGTTCCCAAAAGCGAAGCTCTGCAAAATGAAAAGAAACCCGGAATTAAAGGGAAAAGGGAGAGAAACAGCCGGATATATACGCACAGAACTTGAGCCGCTTCCGGTGTTATTTTTCCTTTTTTTTTTTCATTTTTTAGGCGCTTGTTTTACGTGAGTTTTCTCGCGGCACCCGTCGCACTGAAACCCAACCGGCACAGGCGGGGAAACCGCCAACGACCCAGAAGGTCAGTTGCTGAAAACTGCGGAAAATTTGTTATAAATTGAAAGTTTTAATAATAAAAACTCACCATAATTTTGTTCAATTTTATTGAACAATATTTTCACAAAACTAGAGCACAAAATAAATAAAACTTTATTACCAATTTAGGTCTGAATGCGACGAATGCCGAAAGAAAACTGAAATTTTTAGTTGACTACGAAACCGAGCTGACAGGTTAGACAGTTCCAGGCCAGAGCCTACTTTGATGCGAGATTTGTTAGCTCTATGGATTCAGTTAATATGTAATAATAGGTAAATATTAAAACATACTTCGGAAAATTCAAATTCTACCGCCCATCTAGTATTTTTCCACCCACTATCGGTGAATGGTCACACTACAGCATTTATTTAGTATTTTTCCTTACGTCGTAAATCTTCACGTTTTTGTTCACTTACGTTCTTGATCGTTACGTATTCTGGCCAGTGTGACCAGCTTCCGCTTAGATGGAAATCCCCCGGTTTTTAAATCAAAATCAAAAATAAATTCCAAAATCTAAATTGGTCACTCTGAGCCTAGGCATTTATTTCGCACGCAAAATAATACACAGAAACCGACAAATTACGGCCGTAAAATGCAATCCTCTGGGCTTAGAAGCGCCTAAATTAGCATCCGGATAGTGTGAGTGAGGGATATAGAGAGAGAGAGTGGGAGCCCGTGTCCAAGTCCCAAGTCCCGCCAGCGAGTGCGTGAGCCAGGGAGAAAGAGAGCAAGAGGAAGAGTGATTTTAAGAGGGGGCCCTCCGGTCCTCTGAATGATCCTGTTAATTCGCCAGCAATGATGCCCTACAATGTGCGAAGCGCCGGCGGCGGCAGCGTCGGCGGCATACTCCGCAAGACTGGAGCGGGCGGATCCGCCATGGGAACCACCATCCACGCGTCCGCATCCGCTGGCCACAGCAACGGCCATAGCTTGGCGTCGGCCGCCAGTCTGGAGGCCCGCCAACCGCCGCTGGAGCTGCTCGTCTTTGGATACGCCTGCAAGATATTCCGCGACGATGAGAAGGCCCGCGAAATGGACCACGGCAAGCAGCTGATCCCCTGGATGGGCGATGTAAATCTCAAGATAGACAGGTTAATAATTGGGGCTGGCCCCGAGCATTAATTATACGATAATCCCGTACGCACACCACTGCCACTGCCACCCACACACAGTCGAACATATCCCAAACAGCTACACCTACGCCAACAACACCGTCAACTGCAACTACAACTACACGTGCCCATGTTGTGTCCCGTTAGGACGACTTACTACACCTACAGCTGCGGTCGGAATGCCAGTGCCAGGATATCAGGACGTATGCCATAAAAAATGACAAGACTTGGTCAGAAGTTTTCTTTGCAAAACGAGTGCCAAGGTCAACGGTTAGCTGGTTGCATCAGTTGCTAAAGTCAAAGGTCAACCACCAAGCTAGCATACAACCCGTTGAAGCCGCAGAATGCAACTTGAGTTTCGGAAATCGCTCAAGTTGCAAAAGCGCTGCTAGTATTCTGACCGCAGCTGTACTCATAGAGAGGACTTGAACGGACTGCATACTGCACACAATCATACTCACCCACAACACACACACACACACACACATACCATTGTAATAACAGCTCTTTTCAGTGCTTCTCAAACTGTAATCTCTATCCATATATACAATTTTGAAACTGTAATTTTTTGACCATTTTATATGTAAACCGATTAACTTTTTAGCCACCGGAGCGGTATGTATGAACGATCTCTCTAGCCTTAAACCTAATCTAATCTGAACCGTATGCATTATATACTATATACTATAATATATATATATATAAATATCGACTATGAATATTGTGTGTGATTGCGAGCGGGGGATGCGAAGCAAAATGGGGCAGGAGACGCCAGGAGCGCAGTCCCGTCGCCCCCGTTGCTCCGCTCCGTTGATTGCTTCCGCCCCCGCAAGGCGCCCCGCCCCGCCCCTGGAACTGCCAGTCGATTAATAATGCTTCTTCTCTCCTCTCTGTTTATATTTCTCTGCTTGCTCTCTATTTCGGCACACACGAATCTGGCATCCGACATCGCAGATACGATGTGCGTGGAGCGCTCTGCGAACTGGCGCCACACGAGGCGCCGCCGGGCGGCTATGGCAACCGGCTGGAGTACCTCAGCGCCGAGGAGCAGCGCGCGGAGCAGCTGTGCGAGGAGGAGCGCTACCTGTTCCTCTACAACAACGAGGAGGAGCTGCGCCTGCGCCAAGGTGAGTGTGTCATCCGGTGTTATCATTCGGTTGTGTCTTCCGTTCAGGGGGTGTCGATAGTCCATGTGGGTAAGGGTTATTTTTAGATCTTAAAATCTCAGGTGTTAATGAAAGAAATACATTTTTAGCTTGAAAATGGGTTATAAAGTACAGGTTAATATTATTATTACATTAATTAGCCAAGAAAATTACATTATATACTTGGAAGAATAAAAAATTTAACTAGAAGTTCTTAAAATATGTTTAAAATAATTTGTTCCATTGGGATTTCACAATGTAGAGTTAAAATACCTTTTAACTGAGAGTTAGCCTTAACCGGACATTGAGAAAAATATCCATAAATGATTCCTGCGACATTACAAGCCATCTTTGTACTCAGTTCTTCCATAATTTTCAGTAGGTAATGTTTTCAGGATAATCCATGTAATAAACGAAGAAATCTATAGAATCTATCGTAATAATCGAGTTAGTTATCGATTTTTATTGAAATAATTGAGTTAATTATCGTTATTATTGTAATACTCGAGTTAGTTATATATTATTATCATAACAATCGAGTTAATTATCGATTATCATCGTAATAATTGAGTTAATGATCGATTAGTATATTTATAATCGAGTTTGTTATACATTTTTATCGTAATAATCGAGTTTAATATCGATTACTATCATACAAATCGCGTTAATGATCGATTATTATCGTAATAGTCGAGTTAGTTATCGTCTTTGTTGCTAGCTATCAACATCTGGCCATATTTACAAAAGATATACCCTATATGACCCCAAACCCTAGTGCTATCGACACCTTTTATTCCCGGGGACTCCCTCAAATTACGAATTAAATTACAACTACTGAAAGGTATCAAGAAACGATCAAGCAAACCCAAATATATGCAAGTTAAAACCTAATTGAGTCAAGTCAAAAAACCAATGAAATCCAATACCAACCACCGATTAAGACCACCACAAAGAAACCAAAGAAACCATCGATAATGAAACCGTAACCGTAACCGTAATCGTCAGTCATCCCCTCGATATTTCCAGAGAGAGTGCCTAGGAGCAGGTAAATACGCAACCTTCACAACCTGACAGATTTAACCATTTCTTCCAGATTAACTTGGCCGATCTACGTACAGACCCGATCTCACCCTGTAGCTACAGTTCCGGTTCCAGCTCCAGCTCCCCCCTCTCGCTTGCTCTCTCTCTCTCTCGTTCGCCATCAACTCGAATACGTTTCTCTCGCTCTGATTCGAATTAGTTAAGGTCGCGGTCAATGCATCGGTACTAAAGTCGCTCTCTTTCTTCATTTCTCTCCTCTTATTTTGGCGCACCCTGCAGAGGAGGACCTCAAGCGGCTGCAGCAGGAGACTTCCGGTGGCAACTACAGCCAGGTGGGCTTCCAGTACGATGGCCAGATTGCGGCCTCTTCCGGCATTTCCACGGCCCAGCCCCAACTCTCGCCGACCTCCGAGGAGAGCGAGCTGCCCTTCGTCCTGCCACGCACCCTGATGCTGGCCCCTCCGCTGGGCATGCAAGTGGTAAGTTCGAGTGATCCTAAAAGAGATTCAGAGAGATATAACAATGCCTTCTTTACCCCTTCCAGCCGGAGACGATGAAGCAGCACGCCATCATCGAGAAGACGGCTCGCTTCATCGCCACCCAGGGCGCCCAGATGGAGATCCTGATCAAGGCCAAGCAGGCGAATAATGCGCAGTTCGACTTCCTCACCCAGGGCGGCTACCTGCAGCCCTACTACCGTCACCTCCTGGCCGCCATCAAGGCAGCCAAATTCCCGCCGGCCCCAGAAACGCCCTTGGACCAGCAGAACAATCCCGACCAGGACCCACAATTGGGCGAATCACACAGCGAGGATAGTGCGGGCAAGAGGGCCAATAGCCAGGTGGTCATCACGGTGCCCACCATTAAGTACAAGCCCTCGGCCAACTGCGCCTACACCCAGCTGATCAGCAAGATCAAGGGCGTGCCCCTCCAAGCCGTCCTGCTGGAAGATGAGAGCAGTAATCCGCACTCCAATGGCACAGCCTCGCCCACGCTCAGCTGCCGGTCGGAGGGCCACAGCCAGGGCGGTGAGTTCACCCCCGTGCTGCTGCAGTACAACGGAAGTACCTTTACCCACGAGGAGGAGACGGTCCAGGAACAGCCAGAGGCGGCGAGCGAGGGCAACAGTGGAGAGCCGCCGCAGGTGGAGTTGCTCAAGAATACAAGTGCTCTGGCCTTGGCCCAGAACTATAGCTCGGCGAGCGAGGACGAGGAGGAGGATGAGCAGCAGCCGGCAAAAAGCAAGGAGCCAGAAAAGGTGGGTAGTCCAAGGACTCAAAGAGAGGTTCTTTCAACTAATTTATATATGCCACAACAGCCAGAGCCCGTGCTGACCTTCCCCGTGCCGGAGGAGAGTCTGCGTCACATCATCGACAAGACGGCCACGTACGTAATCAAGAACGGACGCCAGTTCGAGGAGACGCTGCGCACGAAGAGCGTGGAGCGGTTCAGTTTCCTGCTGCCGGAGAACGAGTTCTACGCCTACTACTTGTACAAGGTCACAGGCGATGTGGATGCCGCTTCCAAGGAGGAGAAGACCCGCAAGGCGGCCGCCGTGGCTGCCGCGCTCATGTCCAAGAAGGGTCTGAGTTTCGGTGGAGCTGCAGCGGCAGCGGCTGGCAACGCTCTGGAAAAGGGTGTGTATGCTGTAGCTTTCCCTTTCTTACTTGAATTCTAATATTGTTTAACCCTTTGCAGCCCCTGTAAGTTTCTCCATTCGCGCCCGGGATGAGCACGCCCCATTGCAACCCACTCTTCCGCAGGAGGCCAGCGACGAAGAGGCTAGTTCGGCTGCTGGAGCCGAGCACGTACGCCCTGGCATGCCCGACAGTGTGCAGCGAGCGATAAAACAGGTGGAAACCCAGCTGCTGGCCAGAACCGCCGGCCAAAAGGCAGGCTCAGCCACAGCCTCCTCCACGGCGGCTCCCTCCCCTCAGAAGGAACAGCGACAAGGTAAAGAGTGCCTTAATGCTATGAAAACTATAAATTAAATGATTTTTCCCTCTCAAAGCCGAGGAGCGAGTGAAGGACAAGCTGGCGCAGATAGCCCGGGACAAGCTGAATGGGATGATATCGCGGGAGAAGCAGCTGCAGCTGGAGCGGAAGCGCAAGGCCATGGCTTTTCTCAACCAGATAAAAGGTGGGTCTCTCCTATAAATATCTCAAATCTCTTCAATAATTATTACTTCCCGCAGGCGAAGGAGCCACTGTAGGCAGTGCTGTGGCCAGTGCCGCCCCGAGCGCACCAGAGCCTGCGGCAGGAGCTTCCCCCACGGGTGCCGGCGACACTGACAATGAGTCCAACGAATCGGTACGCTCCATACCCATCACCTACTTCGGGCCCGACGACGATGAGGAAGATGGCCCCAAGCCCGAGGAGAAACTGAACAAGGAAGCGGCGGAGGATAAGGAGGAGGACGAGGACAACGATGACGATGAGGACGATGGCTGCGACCTGGAGAAGTACAATCTGCTGAATGACGACAGCACGAATACCTTTACCAGCAAACCCGTGCGCGCTCCCTCGGCTCCGCCGCCTCCGCCACCTGCTACTCAAGCTGCCGTTCTCCTCTCCGATGACGACGACGTCCAGGTGGTGCCCACAACCGCACGAGTTTCCAGCTCGCGCCACCGCAAGACCCACCGCCGGAGCAGGAGTCGCAGCCGGAGTGGCCGGAGCCGGTCCAGCAGTGCTTCCAGTCCCGAATCCTCTTCCCTACGAAGGCGGCAAAAGAGTAAACCCTCCAAGGAGCCCTCCATGCCGGCCCGAAAGGCCCAGGTCCAGCAGCATCAGCATCAGCAGTCGCAGCGGCGGAAGAGCCCCAAGAAGCGAAGACGAAGCAGGAGCAGAAGCAGATCCAGGAGCATACGCCGCAGCAGAAGTAGAAGCATATCAAGGCCCAGTCGGAGAAGCAGATCGAGAAGCCCCGAAGAGCAGCGGCACCAGCAGCGACGACGGCGCACGCCCACCAAGAAGAGCAACAAGCGTCACAAGCGACGCCGGCGCAGCAGCTCCCCCTGAGCCAGCACCTGGTCCAGGTCCACCTGGCGGCAAGCATCTCATAAATAAGAGCCCGAAGAGCCCGAAAGTTTTTCGTAGTTGTCCCACACAAGAAAATGTATCAAAATAAAGCACCAAGATATTTTTGTAAGCAGCGTGGATGTACTTACCCCTTGAGGTGAAGCTATCAACGTGAGCTGAGGCTTGGTGGTTCCCCCCTGCTAGCTGAGATCGCGATGTTCTGGCACGCAGATTGTTGGTATAAAAACCCCCTCACTGTGAGCTCATCAATTCAGTTTGTTTTCAACGCTCCGACGACGACGATGTCTCTCCACTCGAACTATGTGCTGCTGCTGATCAGCTGTTGCTGCCTCGCCGCGGTGATGGTTTCTGCCCAGATACCCATCAGTGAGTGAAGCCAAGCCCCTTTCTGGAAGAGAGATAACCCCTTTTGAATCCCTCTATAGCGCCACGTGAGTGTGGCCCAAATGAGACCTACCTGGCCTGTGGACCCAGCTGCCAAACGGAGTGCGCCACCCTGGGCCAACCCTGTCTGATTCGACACATTCGCTGTCCCGATGGCTGCTACTGCAACGAGGGATTCGCCAAGAACGCCAGGGGAACCTGCATACCCATCAACAAGTGCCCGAAGAAGGGAACTTATGGAAAGTGAAGTTTGATCAGCTGCAAGCTCCCCTCCGAATATAATAATAAATGAATAGCGGCTTTAATCAAGCAGCTTTTGTTCAGGGCCTCGTATTGTTTATGGCGCTGATAATGCTAATTGGGTCACAGCGTGACTTGAACCGAATCTGGTTTTGAGATGGCAATCTTAATTTCTGGTTTAATATTTTGGTAGAGTCAGGTTTCGCCCAGATGTTACATGAAATCTTAACTAGAAATATAAAATGAGGAACTGGAACCTTCGAACTATCATTATCTGTGACCAGAAGTTCGAGTTGTAGATAATAGTAATTATTATAGAAGTTCGAGTCAGTGAAAGCTTCCCAACCCAGCAAAGCTCCAAAAGGGGATCAGGGTTGGATACTTAATTAATATAGCTTATTAATATGGCTTTAAAAACCTTCATATATTCATGGGATGTATTGTTACAAACTAGCCTCTATAGGGCTTCAAGACAAGATCAAATCGTAAATCGAAAACCAACAATCAAACATAACAAAATAGATTTAAAAAAGAATAAACAAAAACAGATCCTCTTCACACTTCTAGAGCTGCTCCCCTATGTCCGAGTACATCCAGGACATCCTGCGGGAGCGCTGCGCCTTCTGCTTGGCCTCGACGGCCGCACAGACCGCCTTGTAGGCCGCCACCTTGGTCTTCTCAAAGTCCGCCTTGGCATCGGCCATCTGGCGGCCGAGATTCTCCGCCCGATGCTGGGCCGCCTTCAGGATCTGCGTCTTCTCGGCCAGCTCCAGCTGGGCGCCCTTGGACACGTTCTGTATGTTGTTTAGATTGGCCGCGGCCGCCTGTACTATGCTCTTGAGATGATTCAGCTGCGCTTGCGTCTCCTGGACGGTCTGGGCCGCCGACTCTGCGTTCTCCTGGATATTGCGCAGCGACATGGTCAGTCCGGCTACCTCCGCTTCCGCCTCGGCCATCTCCCGGCGCAGCTGATTCAAAATCTCTTGTTTGCCCGCAAGCACCGCCTCCGCGGCCTTGGCCGATTGGATCGCCTTGGCGGCCAGCTCGCATTTGACCTGGTAGGATGCCGCCTCGGCGGCCCCCGCCTGGGCATCGCTGGCCGCCTTCGCCTCCTGGGCCGCCTTCTGGGCAAAGCCCGATGCCGTTGCCTTGGGATCGCCGCGGCCCAGATTGGCGCCGCATCTGGAGGAGGGCTTGCCGCAGGTTCTTCCTACCTCCGTCGAGCCGCCGCCTCCACCTCCGCCACCGCCACCGCCATCGCCGTCACCCATGGGGCCGCCGCCACCGCCGCCGCCGCCGGAGCCGCCTCCACCGTCCGCAGGACTTCTACCAAAACGGTCGTAGGATGAGTATAGATCTCCGCCTGCATCGTTGTACAAGTTGCTCAGATAGTGCCAGTTATTCGGCTGAACGGAGTGATAGCGGTAGCCGTCCAGCCGGGGCAGGACGCGCAGCACGAGCAGAACGATGAGAAGAGCTTTCAATTGAGACATTTTCCAATCTCGGCAAATGGCAAACGAATCACTAAAGACCTTGTTGACACCAAGCGAAAAGCATTCTTTGATGGAGAAGATGTACAGGTTCGTAGCTGGAACGGCCCTTTTAGAAAGTAGGCCTTGTCAAAGAGTACATTTTTCTTATAAATATTTCAGAAACATCATAGGGATGATTCTGAAAAGCTCGGATGAGAATAAATAACTTTTTTTTTTAATATTTAAAATATTTTAAACATTTAAGGCATGAAAGCTAAAAGCTAATCGCTATAGGAATCAATAATTTCAGAGGTAAAATTTTTTTTTTAAATCAAAGCTTAAAACTATCATAACTAAGCCAAAACAGCCTTAATTTCAATGAGGATAGCAGTTCTATGTTTGTTTTTAATAAAATAATAAAACTGCTTACTAAGTATAGAAATTTTTAAAAATTTAAAAATCGATCAAATTTTTTTTTCTGATATTTTTCAATATTTTCATTTTAAGTATTTAGAATTTTGATTGCGAATCGGAAAATACACGGCTTTTGGGTATCACTCGCTTTTTGGCCATAATATGCCCTCAAAAATACCTCAAAATTGCCACAATTTTGGATTAAAACAAGTGAGAAAGCTACAGTCGAGTGTCACCGACTGTGAGATACCCGGTACCCAGTATTGTGCGTGAAATTGAATAACACACCAACATGGAAAAAACAAAAAGTTGTCAAATGAAGACAAATGTTGCTAAAAACATGTTAAGCAACGTTCAAAAAAGACAAATTCTGCAGCGGAAAGCAGCTGCCTTACGAATTAATACTGCGCTCGAAAGCACGCAACACTTTTTTTCGCTACTGCCTTTGTGGCTCAGAAGAAGAAGAAGCATTGACAGAAAACTTTATTATTTAATAACTTCCATGTTTATCATCCGATTTTACTCAAATTTTCAGAAAACGTCCGCAAATGCCTACTTATTTATTTTATCTATTTACTTTAAGGCAAAAATTACGACTATAGCTTATATAAAGTTTTTTACGCTTTTCGGGGGCGGAAGTGGGCGTGGCCAAATTTTAAAACAAACTTGATCTGCGTGCAACAGATTCCAATGTTGTCACCAAATTTGGTAACTCTAGCTCTTATAGTCTCTGAGATCTGTTGTTTCACACGGACGGACAGACGGACAGACGGACAGACGGACAGACGGACATGGCTAAATCGACTCGGCTGGTGATGCTGATCAAGAATATATATACTTTATGGGGTCGGAGATGCCTCCTTCTGCCTGTTACATACATTCTCGGTTGGCACTAACTTATAATACCCTTGTACCCTATGGGTACCGGGTATAAAAAAAAGATAATTTTTTGGGAAAATCATAGCTTAAAATATTCATAACTAAGCTAAAACAGCCTTAATTTCAATTCGGAAAGCTGTTCTCTGCTAGTTTTTATTAAAATAATAAAACTGCTTACTCAGCATTGAAATTTTAAGAAAATAATTTCTGGCCAATTTTTGACAATTTTAATGATCTAACCCCTTATGAAATTTTGAAAAAATCGATCAAAATTTTTTTTCTGGTATTTTTCAATATTGATTTAAAATAAATAAGATTTTAATGACAAATCGAAAAGAACACGACTTTTGGCTATAGTTTGATTTTTGGCCATGATATGCTCTCAAGAAGACCTCAAGTATGGGCAGTTTTGGGTCTTTGAATTGGTATTTTTATGCCTTATCAGATTGTAAAATTCCTCATATCGATAGGAATGCAATGCCAGTGCAAGTAGTTAAGTCATACAATTGGTTATACCAAATTTAATAGCCCTAGCTCCAGTTGCTTCCGAGATCCATTGAGATCTGGGTTAATATTACCCCATAATTACGGGGTGCATGTCCAACCGTTACCAAAGAACTGATTTTTTTCAGGGGCAAAATCTAATTACTCTTGCTTCCAGCTACCTTAAGCGTTGAAGGAGAATAAATGTTGAAAATAGGAGCGAGAGAGGTCCTTGAAGCTGACATTGGACCTAAAGAAGTTAGACGGTGGGCGAAAATCGCATTACATGGCGGCGAAGGCGCCCAAAGGGGGACAGCAGGCATCACAAATCCCGTTACCTAAGCCGCGCAACGGAGCCCGGCGACCGGCGACCGATGACAACAAGCAGAATGTAAATGTAAATGTAAATGTTTGCCGTCATCGAGTCGAAAATGTTGGTGGGCGCCCAAAAGCAAACGTTAATAAACTCCCTGTCAGGAGGAGGTGCTGGCAGCGAGGAGAGGAGGCGGGCTCGATTTACATGAGCAAACAGCGCGGAGCATGTGAGTCTACCTTTGGCTCTGTCCCGTGCTCCTGCTCAACCCGGCTCCTTTCCCTACCCATTCTGTGCCGTGCAATTTCAGCGACCACGTGCGGCGAAAAAAAAGGTGGAAATCATGAAATAGAGGCGGTGGTCACGACTCAGGGATGCCCTGTAAGCCAAGGATGGGCCTAGAAAATATCTAAAAGAGAATTGTGTCAGCAATGTGTAAGTTTTGTTTGTGTAATGCCCCGGACAAGGCCTTAAACCCTTCAAAAATAATTCTAAGAAACCATTTTTGATGCTTTTAAGGACCCAGCACCTCTGAAAGACATCCTCCTGTTCAAGGGTATGTCTAAAAAGGACCAAGTTTTTGGATTTGCAATGCAAACATCCATATGCGAGTGTGTGTGCTCTGCCCCCTTACCCCTTTTGTTTGTCAAAGAAACGGCGCTGAGAAATATTCCTCAAATTCATTGAATTTTTCCAAAGGGGGAAGGTGGAAGCGGGTATCCTGCTGTGCGGACGCGGACCTGCGGAAATTCAAAAGGAATCAAAGTGAAGAGTTCGGTAAAAAATCATCGACACATGCCCCTGTCCCTTTTCGCTATTCGCCCCATTCCTGTGGCAGGATATATCACCAACCAGCATCCACAATAACACACAGCGACTGTCAGTCAATCTTTGCGGAGGCAAGAAAAAGGAGGAAAGCAAAGCAGGGAGGCAAGGAAGGAAACTGCCAGGACGAAGTGAAGTGAAGTGAAGTGTGCGTGTGGAAAGAGTTGGGAGCCCAAAAAACCCAAGGAAATGCAAACAAACAAACAAACCAACAAACAAATAAACAAACACAAACACCGAGGCGAGGCGAGGCAAAACAAACACACGAGCCAGCAGCTCACAGAGCTCGAATAATTTGACTTTATCTAAGCGCCAGTCAAGCAATTCGCATTACCAACAAAGGCAAAAGGACTGAAAAGGACTAAAAAGGGACTGAAAGGGATACCCTCTCTACATCAGGCATTGATTTATGCTCAACTTTAAGCAGGATTCAGTGAATCGAAGGTGGATTAGGGATAAGAAATACCTGTATTTCCTATAAGAGTTTGATGGATAAATCCTGAAAATGCTTAAAACCTACTGGAACTCCTGCATTATTTTATTTATTATTTTCTAAACTCTCTACAGAGCTCCCAATGACATTATGCTGGGTTGTCTTTTTCAGTGGCTGCGGCTGCACAAAAGTTTTGTTTGCGGTCTGTTTTAGTTATTGCATTTCTTTCGCCACTATTTTGGCTCTTGGGCCTCCCATGGAGAGCGGCACCCTAAATTCGGGACATTTCTCATTTGTGTTTGCGGTTTGCACTCGATTTAATTGTGCTCCTGGCAGCTGGCACAACGGGTAGTCAGAGTTAGGCCCCTCGATGTGTTAAATAAACTTTAAACTTCTGAAAACCATAAAACCCATGAGTAAACCCTCTTAAGTGGGTACCACACGACGTATACTCAATAATCAGGCTGAAACCTATACTTAATTTGACAAATTGACAGAATTCAGTCACTGCCAACGTGGCAACTAGCTTGCAAATTGATTCCTTGTAATTGGGAACAGCTTCCTGGCCTGCTAACTTTCTTGCTTCCTGATTTCTGACGGCTGGCTGCAATCTCTATCCTTATTAGTTGTGGTCGCTGGACTGCTCTCTCATATTTCTCATATTTCCGGGGCATCCTTTGCAAAAGGCACAGCAGCAGCGACCCACATCATTGGGATCCTGTCCTGGATAATTGCGAAACCAGAGACGCTTCCGTGTTACCAATGTTTGACTGCCAGCTCGAGTTGCAGTCGGAGTATCTTCTGTGTAAATGTGATATGTTTGTCCAACCAAAAAGACTGCATTTACTGCTGAGGCCTCAATCTGCAATCTGCAGTCTGCAATTTGCTGCCATGAAATGAATTATTTGCATTAAAGCGAAACAGGGACAAGGCAGGGGCAGGCACCCGGACATGCATTTATGAGCACATAACGTATACGCCATGTGTGCGTAACAATAATATGTTCATTAGTCTGTCCCGTAATCATCGTCAGCATCAGCCTGGCCAAAATGCAAGCCGAGCAAACATTCAAAGCGGAAACGAAAGCGGAAGCGCTGCCAAAGCAATTGGCAAATGACCTCCGCCTGATTGTGATCCTTTTCCAGATCCTGCCACCTCTCATTCGGCTGCAATTAGCTGCAATTTGGAATTTTTGCATTGAAAAAGAAGCCACAAGTGTCGGGGAAAATTAATTTAAAAAAATGTAACTATAGTTTGAGATTTTTAAACCTTTCTTCCAACATCCTCCAGCTTAAAAGTAAATGTAAACTATTTTTTATAATTCCTATTTATTATTTTCGCGAACATTCCCCTAATGATTATAGAAAACTAATGAGGGAAAACCGGGGAAAAACACTCTATTTTCCCCCGAAACACAACCTTAGATAAATGCGCCTTGCCAGCTTGCAGCTAATTGCAGCCAACTAAGGCGACCACGCCCCCCGCTCTCGGCACGCCCACTGATGCGCGCTGGCATCACGCCCACAAGGAGCCACAAGGAGCTAGGAGGCTAGCAATTAATTGCGCTCATTTTTTAGGAATCCCAGCCACGCGCTTCATTTCAATTTGCACCGGAAACGCCAAGGCCCCCATTTCCCATTTTCCACCTCCCACTCTGTCCCGCTCTTTCACTTTTCTCGCCTTCCCTCCTGTTAGCTGCAATTTTCGGCATTATTTTGAACCGAAAATTTGCACCCTATGCTCGGCTTGCCACGCCCTCTTCCGAAGTTGTTTATTGCACTTGCAACTTCCGCAACAAACGAAGATAAATTGTTAGTTTCTTGCTGGCGCTTTTTGTTTCGGTCTGCCCTGGTGGTGTTTTTCATCGGTTGTTGCTAGTTGTGTACCCTCGATAGTGGCGGGTATCATGGTTACCAGTGATAAGTGAACATAAGTCAGGAATTAATTAGGGAAAGTGGTCCCAAAGGTAATGTGGTAATTGTAGAAAAACTGGGTGTATCATAGGGTAAGTGTTAATGGTACTAGGGAACCTACAAATGTGTAAATCTTTAAATAAAACTTTGGTATTAAAGGGTATTAAAAGTATAAATATTAATTAGTTTAATTTATTATATTTTCATTATCATAAATTTGACAATAAGTCATTACTTCTCTCTTATAATATGCTAGAAATAGGAACATTATATGATTTAAGAAATTAGTTACTAAATCATTGGAGAAACTGTAGCTTCAATGTTTTACTGATTTGGTATTAAATGGTATTTATTTGTATCTTTAATTTCTCACCATTTCTTAAGCAAATTTTGATTAACTTAAATATTAAATATTCTAATATAACCTTCACTTTATATTAACTTCACAATTGCATTAGTTTTTCCTTCTATAAATTTATGAATATATAATAAACCCTTTCAGTAAATGGTGTGTAAAGTCTCAAATCCCCACTAAAAACCCCAAGCAACCTTTTTTTCAAGCTCTCATTGCCTTAATTGATTATGTTACATGACTTTGCAATATTTTCTATTTAATTCCTATTCAAGATTTTAAGAGGGCGAGGTGAGCGATTAGGAAGCCTGAACTTTGTGCACAAACAACACCTAGAAATAGTTTTCATTTAGTAAACACATTTTTAACCCTTAACGATTAGCTCTCGGGGGATCAAATATCAAAGATCGTTGGGCTTATCGGCTTGTTATCGCTCCATTTGCGTTATTTATCGATCTCACGCACTTTCCCCATAACGGATTAGAATAACAGAACGAACATTAATGCCGGACCAGGCCACTGCCAATCCAACTCGTTGTCTTGATTACATTCCCATCGCCATCGCTTTGAGCCCCAAGTAATTATCAATAACCCAATTGAGATTAGGGGCTTATCGCCCCGAGGCAGCTGCTCCCCATGCTCTACCTATGCCCCTGCACTATATATAGTATATATACATAGTAGCCACTGCCAGACTGGCCCGTAGACTTTGATTAACCATCGAATGTGGAACAATTATAGGGCATTAGAGTGGGCACACACACTCGAAGAAAATACCGGTCCAGTGTCATATTTTAGCATACAAAATTAATAGCAAATAACGTAGGTTATTATTAAACAAGATTTAATGGCAGTATAAACGATTCTAGAACATTTACCGCCTGTTAGTGCGGTGATTAATATGAGCTAAAGGTCAGCCACTTATTTTTTACAGTTATGGAATTTTTATGCACACTGGAAGAAAAGGTTGCTTGAAAGGGAATTCAATTTAAAAAGAAATTACTTGTGAAAAAAGAAAGGTGCTTGTACTAAAATTTATTTATTTATTTTTATTAATTTATTCACTCAACAAACATCAGAGATATGTACATTGTCAGTGTGACCTTAGTCGCATTAGAAAAAAAATCCCAAACAACACATTTTGTTGTCTCCTTTAAGCTTGTACTGAAACCCCTAATTAATGAAAGTTCTAATGCACCATTTTTTCCAGAGTTCCTTAAAGCACTTTCGGCTGAAAACTCTTATTAATGAAGGTTTCAATGCAGTGTCATAGCACGAATATTATTTTATTATTATTTTCTAGTGCAATGTCATAACACCATTATTTTCCAGAGTTCTTTAAAGTATATTCTACTGAAACCTCTAATTAATAAAGTTTCTAATGCAGTGACATAACACCATTGTTTTCCAGAGTTCTTTAAAGCATTTTCGACTGAAAACTCTTATTAATGAAGGTTTTAATGCAGTGTCATAGCACTAATATTATTTTATTATTATTATTTTCTAGTGCAATGTCATAACACCATTGTTTTCCAGAGATCCTTAATGTATTTCGACTGAAACCTCTAATTAATGAAGGTTTTAATGCAGTGTCATAGCACTATTATTATTTAATAATTATTATTATTATTATTATTAGTTTTATATTTAATCATTAAGGAATAAAATAAATCCCTATAGACTCAAAACTTTCCTCAAATTCATATATATTTTCCAGAGCTTTTAAAAGCTTTTTCATTTTCTCCCAGTGCCCTTCGAATAGCGAGATGAATAATCCGGTGTGGGCTGGCTGGCTGTTTACCCCGACGATTACCCAAATGCGTGCTGGCGGAGACTGCCTTTGTGGGCCGCCCTAATCTCGGCCAGTGACTCCTCCGCGCCCCGCCGATAAGATAAGCCCCCTTGCTCTCTCCCTCGGTGGCTCCCTTGCTCGATCACTCGCTCCGAGTCGGAATTTCCTACTCGCGCTCGCCAGTCGACGCCAGAATGCCGAGCTGGACGCAATTGACCCTACCGCTCCTGGTGGCCCTCATCGTGGTGGCCTGCCGGGCCGTGGAGCTGCCCACGCTGGACGCCTCAGTGCTGGAGAACGTGGACGTGGACCAGCTAAAAGCCAGCTATCTGCCAGAAGGCTTGCGGGGCGGCAACGTGACCCCGGAGGACCTGCGTCGCCTGCTGCAGTCCAAGTGCCGGCGGGCCAACAAGCAGCCGGTGAATGCCACCGCCCTGGGCGGAGCCATCGAGCAGGCGGGCATCCGGCTGGCGGAGTGCCTCTCGGGGCTGGCCAACATGACGGAGATCCAGGCGGAGATCAAGGAGGCCAGCCCCAAGGGCGACCTGGACGTGGTCTTCGAGAAGTACTGCCTGCGCATGCCGCGGGCCAAGGTCTGCCTCAAGGACTTCAACGACGCCCTCCTCCCGTGCCTAACCAGCGAGGAGCGGGCCCACAATGCCGTCCTGCAGCGCATCGGCGACCGGCTGCTGGAGTTCATCTGCTACAAGAACGGCGACCAGATCGCGCTCTTCATCGCCGAGCAGGGACCCGAGTGCCTGGAGCAGAGCCGCGAGGGCATTGCCAACTGCTTGAACGATACCTTCGGTGGCTATCTGCCCAAGGAGCTCAAGGCGGACTGGACCAATGGCGAGGGCCTGCCCGAGCTGGTCCTGGGACCCCGCCAGTGCGTCGATCTCTACGACTTCGAGACTTGCACGGTGCGGCTGCTGGAGCGCTGCGACGTGATCACGCCCAGCAACATTGTCGAGTCCATGTTCCGCTACGTCCGCCGCGAGTCCTCCTGCCAGCCGCACATCGACAAGGCCATGGCGGAGCGCAGGAGCGCCCTGCCGCTGGTCGCCGAGAGAGGTGGCTCCGCGGGAGCATCCACAGCCTGGACAATGGGTAGCCTGCTCCTTCTCACCGCTCTTCTGGCCAAGCTCTAGGCTTTCTCTCCTTGTTTTTCTTTCTTTGTTTCTCTGTTTTTTTTTTTTGATATTTTATAATTATGTTTAATAAACTTGGGCGAGTCGCAGGCGCAGGGAGAGCCTGGCAGGGATGGGCAGTGCCAGTGCGACTGCGACTGCGACTGTGGCCCGGCGTAAGCCGCTTAACGGATTCCCTTCTTAACTCCGGGCGGGGTCTTGGGGGCGGCAGGAGCAGCAGCCGGGCACCAAAGTGTTAAGCTGCATAAACACAAGCCTGAAATATGAGCAGAAGATGGGGTCATCCTGGCTACACTGGGGGAAATTGAAGTGAGGAGAGAGGTGAGTGAGCTCTCAATTTGATCTTTTAAATAATTATCTCATTTATATGGGAAGTAAACCAAAGTAAGCCCCATAATAATCCCCGTAAAAAAATTGAAAAGGAAAAAATTAATATATAAATTTAAAATCATAAATTGAAAAAATCATATACGCTTATTTTTTAGTAGTTCAATGTTTTGTTTAAATATTAAAAGGAGAAACTAGTTGTAAATCTATGTTTTAAGAATTAAAATCGAATAAATTTGAACTCTTTTAAGGGAAAAAATTAGCTCTACTTTCTTTTATTCCTTCCTTGTTAACAAATTTGATTTATTTTTCAAAAACTACATAAATGTCATCTAATGGAGATACTTCAGGCCTTAATTTGTGTTCCTCAAGTGGAAAATATAGGAAAATCTTTTGAAAATGAATCCAAGTTGCCAAAATATTTATAAGAAAAGTGTTTCGAGGCAGAAGCCACCCTTCAGCTTCTTCATTTACCTGAAGTTTGAGGAGTTCGGCTGCCTTAGCTGCCTTGAATGCCTAATTCTTTTCCCCTATTTTTCTCCCAGTGCACTCGAACCATATTGCAGCCGCTTATCGGTCGGCAGCAGCTACGGAAGCTATAGCTATACATGCGGGGACTATACATAGTATAAAGTAGCTGAGCGTGGCGTAGGAGAGCAACAGCAACAGCATCCAAATGAAGGGTCAGTCGAGCACTTTCCTTATCGCCGGAAAAAAACAAAGACAGTGAAAAGGGTGAGACAGGGAGAGAGAGAGAGAGAGAGAGGGAGAGAGGGAGAAATTGAGACAAAGAGACAGAGACCGAGTTGCAGCTTTTAAAAACCGAGTTTTGAGCTAAAGTTGAGCTCGGCAGTGGCAGCGAGATAAGCAAATTGATTTGTCACCCAAAAAAGTCGCCGACAAATGCGGTCTTATTTCTCCTTTTCTCTCCGCCCTTCTATCATTTTTGTTTTTCTCTTTTTCTCCCAGCTGAGAGACAGCTTCGTCACCCTCGTAAATCATAAAAAAAGCGAAATAAAACAACAGTTTCGGGCGACCGAGAAATGGAAGCTTAGGAATGCCCTTTCGGCAACTTACAAAGAAACAATTAAGAATAAGTAACAACAATTAAGAAATATATAAAATAAATTAAATATAATTTAGAAATATAAATTAAATAAATTAAATTCAGAAAAGAATAATATTTAATTAAGAGAGCTTACAGTATTAGTTATTATCATAAATATCAAATACTTACAAAGCGCTTTCCAAAGTCAGCTTTTTACTAACTGAAAGTAATTAAGCATTAAACTGAAAAAGCACAAAAAAACCTTACTTATTTTTAAGTAAAAACTATTTAAATTATTTTAATTTTAAACTTAAATCTTAAGGTAAATTCTCATACCTCTTTTGGGCTAAATTCTCCCTCCAAAATTAAAGGGCATTCCCTCGCTCCCTATAAATCTAAGCGGATATAAGCGGCAGATAAATGAAACCGCAACTGTCATCATTTCACAGACGAGTGCAGCTCCGACTCCTCCTCTTCGGCTGCTGGACAACAGGACTCAAGCTCATCCTTGGCAGCCATGTCCTGCCTCCTTGGGAGGCCATTTTGGCGGCAGGCGAAGCGTGAAATGAATTGGACGGCGCGCCGTCTTAGCTGGCTCAGTTGGCAGTTTCTCAAAGCGAATCCCAGCCAGAAAGTGGGACCCATTCAAAGGAATTCCAATCAATAAACTGAAACCGAAAAATGCAGCCACTTGAGCAACTTAACCCTAGAACCCCAGAGTGGCAGCCGTAAACTTTGGCTAGTTAGCCCGAAACCCATTCCCATTGCCGGGAACCAAAGTCTTTGGCTAACAAGTCATAAATGTTGCAAACTTAATTAGGACTCTGGCTTGGCAGTCGCCAAGTCCAAGTCCAAGTCCAACTGCAAGTCCAAGTTGCGACCGCCACGCCCCTTCGCCTGTGCCTGCAGTCCATTATTGATGTGAAAAATGCGGAAAATGAATGCGTTTCCGGTACTTTTCGCGAGTTGGCAGCTAAATTGCAACGGCCATGAATCATTCGCGCCGCGCTCCCGTCTCCTGTCGCCCGCCTGTCGCCCCCCTCGCACTTTTCCACTTTTCCAGCAGTTTTCCGGGCACTTTTCATTCGGCATTTCACATTCGGCGCCGCGCCCAAGGAGCAGACAAACTTTGTACGTGCCACGCGAGCGAAACAGGGGTTAACCGGACCTGGGGGGGGCATGGACCTGGGCCATGGCCCACAGTGGGTTAAGTTGGCTGGCAAATAATTGCACGTCATTGGCACAAATTATTGTGATTGCGGGAAAGCCCCTAGGATTGGCAAGGCAAACAAAAAAAATCAAGCAAAGAAAATTACTTGTAAAAAATCCTGAAAAAAAAATTAGCCACTCAACCTGAATTGCCAGAATTTTAATTGATTTTAGGGGGAACTTTAGGGAACCTTTTGTTATTTCGAGTTTTAATTTATTTGTTTCACTGATATTGGTAATAAAGTTTAAAGGTTTTTGAATTTTTTCTGCATTTCCCACAGTTTTCACAATTTAATTAATTAATTTATGGAGGTTTTGCTTGTCAGGTTGAAAAACTAAAACTTGCTAAAGCTTCAAGCAGTGAGTAAAAATTGAATAAAATTGTATTAATATGTGGCTTTGTGATTTAACTTTACCAAGTCATTAAATTAAGTTTCTAAGTAAAGAATATAATATTATAGTGAGTAATTCCGCAATTTTCCATATTTTTCATATTTTTTTTCATATTCATTCTATTTCTACTTCCGTAGAGAGCGGACGTGTTTCGCGCGAGCTCCGGGAAAATTATAGAAAGTGGATGATTTAAAGACAAAAATAAAGTTTAAAATACTGGAGAATTCCAAGATAAGCGAAAAGACGCTAATTCAGAAAAAAATTAATAGTTTTCGACACACAAAATTAGTGATATGATTAAAACAAGTGCATAATTATTTTATAAAAATAAGTGCCACGCGAAATAGCTCAATGAGCGACGAACAAAAGAAAGAGCGTAGAAGCTCCGTGAGCCCAAGTAACGGTTATTTCTCGTATATCTCAACGCGCGACAACAACGAATCGGCGACAAAGAGCAACCGTTTGGCGGTCGATAGCCAAAGAGCACGGTCTTGCTCTCCCGCTCTACTCACTCCTACACCTACATCATGGAGTTCTCAGTGCAAAACCCCAACAACAAGCACTGAAACAATTTCTGCAACTGCAGCAAAAGCAACAGCA
>VNJW01004395.1:0-13836 GCA_008042615.1 Drosophila auraria | reverse complement strand
TTTAAATAATAATTTCAATATATATTAATGCATTAATTAATTGTATTAGTATATTAGTATATATAAGTAAGTTAGAATATTAGTAAATTAGTATATATATTAACTTATTAGTATTGTTAGTAATCTCTAAAATAAATATATATTTTCTACCTATTATTTTTCTATGAGTAATATTTTCGGTACCCTTGGGAAACTGGTTTCAGTTACCTCTGAAAGGACTCTTTTTTTATTACCTTTCACTTGTGCAGGTCAGAGTAACAGGTCAAAGGATGCTGTTTTTTTTGTGTGTTCTGTTTATTGTTGTTGTGTTTTTTCTGTAACGGCTGTATGTACAGTCGATACCGTATATATAGGCTACTCAGGTGGCAGGTGGCACATTGGTGTGTAAGCAAACAGAGAGACGAAGCGAAATGAAACGAAAAGAAAGGAGACGAAACAAAAACGGAAATGGTGAGCGCATCTACTACGTTTATACCAAAGGATTACAACCACTAAAGCGAACTGCAGCTAAGGTCCTTTCGCCAACAATATCCATTTCCTCCTTTCGCGCCACAGGGAGAGAGAGAGAGCGAGGAGGCTTTGAGGATAGTGGACAAACCCCCTGACTTACCGCATTGTGACGCCTTCGAGGAGGCGAACGCTTATTCCACAGCGCCTCCAGCTGGTCAAAGTGCTGGGACTGAGCCAGAGCCGCCTGCTCTGGACCCAGGTTCGCCTGCGATGCGCCCGTCTTGGTCTCGGCTATCTTCGAGATCTCCTCCATGCTGGCAGACACACTGAAACGTCGCTTCAGGCGTTCATCCACCTGGGCCATCATCACGGACGAGGTCAAGTGGCCGTACTTCTTCTGCCAGGTGTACGTGTCCAGGGAGACCTCCTTCTTCAGCAGGCGCTTCATCTGGCGCTTGGGGCCCTGGGGTCGGAGGTCTAGGGAATAAATTGGGAATTAAAATATTATATTCCAATTAATATTTAATTTTTTATCTCTTTAAATATACTTAAAATATATTTATTTTTTTAAGAATATTTTTTTAGCCCGATTCTTACCCTCCACATCCTTGCTGGGACCCGAATACGTGGGCAGCTTCACATACTGCGCCGGGGTGTTGTGCAAACAGATCACGGGAAGATTATAACTGTCCACCAGCTGGACTAGGACTCGGGATACCTCCAAGCTAATGTCAAAGTGGGTGAAGGGCACATGCATTTGCAACGAAGTCAAAGCCAAACCGCGTTTGGTTTCCCAAACGATCAGGGTCTTGTCATCGCTGCCAGACACCGCCGTAGAGCCTGAAGGATAATGAGGAAAAAAGGGTAATTCAGATCAGTAAGTAGGTTATCCTATAGAGTAATCAATCTTACCATCTGCGGAAACCTTAACCCCAATCACAGGACCCAGATGTCCTGCCAAAGTGTGCACCTCCTCGCCGGTGAGTATGTCCCATATAATGAGATTCGTGTCCTTCGAGCCGGATAGAACCTGCGTCTTGTTGCTTACGGAGACGGCCACGCAGGTCACGGCATCGCTGTGACCCACCAGCACTTGGCTTAGCTTACCGCCCGTGGCCTGCCACACCTTCAGGGACATGTCCCGCGATCCGCTGATGATGTGGGCACTGTCCGCGCTGATCTCGAAGCAGGTGATCTCGTCGGAGTGCGACACCGAGTACTTCTCGTCCTCCTGCGTGAGGGACCAGATCTTCAGAGTGTTGTCCCCATTGGTGGAGGCCGCGAAGCGCATGTTGTTGGTCACGGCCAGGCTCTTGTAGGGACCCTGGATGGTCTGCAGCAGGTTACCAGAGTCAGCCATCCACACAAGCAGCAAGGAGTCACGATCCGTGGAGATGACCCTTAGGGAATCCATCAGCACCACCACCTTGACCACGGGAGCAGCATGGGCCTTGAAGGTATTGCTAATCTCGCCCAGCGACAGGTTCCAAATGAGCACCAATCGATCCTCGGAGCCGGTGGCCAGAAACTCGCCGTTGGGCGCAAACTTCAGGCAGGACACGCCCGCCGCATGGCCCTCCAGGCTGCACTGATATTCTGGAGTGTTAATCCTCATGAGGTGGACACTGCGCCCGGAGGCGATGGCCATCTGCTGGGAATCCCGCGACAGATCGAAGCAGGTGATCGGCGGCAAGGTGGTCGAGGGAGATCGCTGGGCCTGCGCATGGCGCTTGAGGCTCCGCTTGCGACGCGGATGCCGCGAGTAAGGATTTATGTAGAGCTCCTCGTTCCGGAACGAGTAAAAGGTGATCTTGTTGCCGCCCACAGTGACCAGGAAGTCGTCGTTGTCCATGGCATGGACGGCGGTCACTGGCCCTGGATTGGGGGGCATGGATCGCACCAGCTTTCCGGCGTGCATGTCGTAGATCAGGGCCCGCGTGTCATCGCAGCCCACCACGCAGCGCTGGCTATCCTTGCCGATGGAAATGGTGCGGATCTAGAGAGGATTTGGGTGTGAGTACCTGAAGGAATGAAGGGATTTACCAGGAACCTACCTTAGACTTGTGTCCTTTGAGAGTGTGCAGCTCCTTGCCGGTGGCCAGGGTGCGGACATAAAGGGCATTGTCCTCGCACAAGGCTAGCAGGAAGACCTGCAAGGGGAGTAAAGGGGATTGATGAGCAGGATTTCAAAAAGCTTTTAGATAAATAATAATTTATCTAATTATAAGACCATTTAAGAATTAATTTTTAACTCGGGAAATACTAATATTAAGTTGCATTTATTGTTTAAACTCCTTTCCCTCTGTTATCAGCAACTCCCGAGCAATTTAGCTTAAACTTCCTCTAAAATAATTAATTAAATTCCCTGCCATTAAGGGATCCTTGCGGGCAAAATGAATCGAAAATAAATAAATTGCATTTGCGCCACGACGAAGGCTCGCAGGCTGCTGCTGCAACCAATTCCAATTTGAGGACATCTCCCAGGAAGCTCGTTCCAAGACCACAAGTGCCACGAACGCCATCAGGATGCCGGCTAAAGTGTAGAAAGTTGATTTCCTTTCGCCATTTGGCCGAGGCTAAGAATTCTGCCCAAGGGGCCGCGAGTATATACACTGTATATATACTGCACACAGAATCTGTATGCATGTATCCTCAGCTGGTTGAAATTACATTTCAATTTCGGGGCGCAGGTCGGGGGGAATTGAAAATTTTCGTTGGCGAATGTCCTTGTTATCGCGAAACAATTTTTCCGCCTGCTTATAGGCAATTTACCCTCAATTTTCGCCAGCACTTTTGTTTAATGTGTGAAATTGTATTTTCGGTTTGCGGTAGAGAGGAGGACGAGCTGCGAATCTGAAGGAGCCCGAGCCCGACCGCCACCGAGACCGATGGTAATTGAATCGCACTCCAGGTCTATCTTTTCGCTGTGTCTCTGGCTTCTCAGTTTTGGTTTTCTGTTGTCTGAAAGGGGATCACGATGCTAGGACACTTGGAAAAATCTAGCCTTTAGTTTTTGAGTTATTAAATTTATATTTTGAAATTACAAAATATATTTAAGATATTTAAATTTTTGCCTTAAACCTCTGACTAAGATTCTTACTATATTTTTCTTAGTTTAGAAACCCTTCTTCCTTCCTGTCAGACTCGGAAGTATAGAAAGTCTTCATGACTCTTCCAATAAGACTTTGGTCCTGAAATATGCACAACTTTCATGTGGAATTGGAAGTAGGTACTACTACCTACCACCAACGGAAAGTCGGGGGTAAATCCGGCACTGCTTTGATCCTTAAGAATTTTCTCATGACTGTCCTCATGAATTTTTTAATACATGCACTTTCTCATTAATTTCCTCATAATTTCCCTCAGAGAACAGAATTCTATATACATGAATCTCTCGCTTACCACATGCTGAATTGGGAATGTATGCCTAAGCCCATCCCTGTTACACAAAGAATTCGACACAAATTTGTTTACCACCTGAATCAAAGTCCCACTGAGCTGCTTTCTATGTTTTTAAAGTTTGAAACTCCTCCTTATTTTTTCTAGTGCATCCTTGTGACTGTTATGTGTCATCCGAGGAGTATCACTTGAGCCTGAAGCTATGGCCGTCAGCTTCTAGAGCTGCAGACCTGGCACACCTTGAATTACAGTTGCTTTTTCCTGATGTCTGTCTATTGTGGATTTGCTGGAGCAGGATGGCATCAGATGGATGAGGAGGGGCCCGAGCGAGACCCAAGTGGAAGCACGCATCAATTGCCGAGCTGGGGGACACAGTGGAATGGGGACAGCCAGTTGCCATTGACAAAGGACGACAACACACAGTGTTCGGGGAGCTGTGAGCTCGGAGCTCGGAGCTTGGAGCTTGGAGCAGAGAGCTCCCCGTCGCTATCTTGATATTATTTTGCGTGCCAAATTGCTGCTAAGTATGCAATACTTATTGATAGAGGCAGGCACGAACACAAACACCCATACACACACGTTCGTCTGGGGTTTTTTGTCAAGCTGATTGACAACAAAGGATTTGGCGCGTAATGCGTCCCCAAGCCGGAATCACTTATTAGAATTTTCTCGTTTTCCCCTCGCTAGTTGTCATGTCAGCCCCGCTTTATCTGTCATATCTCCAAGCGAATCTACTCGCCCGTCCATCTATTGTGTTTAGCTTTAAACTGAGTTCGACTTTGGCTTCGAATTCGGGGATTTCAGACTTGGCTTCCCTCCACTTTCATTTCCATTTCCACTGCGAATTCCTCGCTGGCCGTTTGCGCTTTTCGTTATTGGGTTACTTGGGCTGCTTCACTCAAGTGGAATATGGCTTAAAGCTTCGCATTCTCTCTCTTTTTTATTATTATTTCCTTTTTCTTTATTTCTTTTTTCCTTCGTTTTTTGTGTGTGTCGTCGTGCTCAGGAATTTCTTTTTAAAGCTTTTCTGCTGAGCATGATGAGCAGGGAAATCCCCTTAAGGACTCAACTTTTGTCTTTGCCCCAAAGTTTGTTCGTTAAATTTGAGAGAAAGCCACACAGGACATAAGTGTCTGTGTGTGTAGGGATGAAGGGAGAATCCACCAAGGATGCACTTCGAGGCAGGGAAGCTTACCAGCCAAATTTAAGCTTAAATTAATCCTTCCTTGGCAATTAATTCTTGGCGGCCAAACTCACCGAGTTCCAGGAGATGTCGATGCGGAGCACGGGGCTCGTCATCTGCATGGTGTTTAGGAGAGTAAAGTTCTCTAGGTCCCAGACGCAAATGTTACGGTCTTGGCTGCCCGAGATCAGGACATCGCAGGCCCCAGCCACCAGGATGCCGGTCACAGGGCCACGGTGATGGGTGATGCGGTGTTTCTGAAAGAATTAAAAAAAAATGAATTATATTATATAATGTAAACACCTCATTTTGTATTGCGCGCCCTGATGTGAACAGTTTTTTATGATGTTATCGATAAGAGTCCTAACGCATAGAATTAGGCTGGATTTTAAGAAAAGAAGATACGGTCACTTTGGTTTGGCGTATAAGAACGATCAGCACGTGAAAAAAGCGAAAAAACGAAATCAATAAAAATAAAAGCCATCCGCCGTGAGTATTTTGAAATAAAATCCTGAGAGTTTATAATAAGAAAATATCCTTTATAAAAGTTCCTTTTAATTTTTCTCCCTGTAGAAACAAATTTGATTAAGCAAACGACCAGCTTTTGTATCATCTGTGCTCATCGAATGCCATTTGGTTTTAATGCCAGCTAAGCGAAGGGATTTTAAATATTAATCACTGAGTCAGGACGGGGGGAACTCCTGACTCCTGGCCTCCTTCGCCTCGCGTGACACATGTGCCGTCGCCGCCGTCGCCTTTGTTTTCGGTTCCGATCCCTTATGCTCTCCCCTTTGTTTGTCACATTTGGTATGCATTAAGTTAATTACCACCTAGCATGCGAAGTTCCCGTTCCCCCAGCCTTCCGCTTTCCCGGGGAAATGCCAAAAGTTTGATAAATTACACGGACTTTAAAAACGAACAGAGACATGAAAGGAATTTCCAGCATGACAGGGCGTATACGTAATATCGTAATTAATTCAATAAGAGCTCGTAATTGCAGGTGTACGGAGGTGTGTGGGGCGTCACTTCCGGCCATAAAAAGCGAGTGTTGCAGCCTCATCTAGATTGGAGAGTCCTGCTGGGGAAGGAATCCTGCGAGGGGGGGGCGTGCAGCAGCCGCGAAATTGACTTTAAAATATGCCCGGGGCCAACCAAGTGGCAATAAATTTAATTTCTATATGTGTGTCAACAGGACCAGGACGAGGACGAGGACGAGAACAAGGACACCCCGCCAAATATGCAAACATGGCGCTTTGTGGGTAATCACAGTTTAATGTGTGCGTCTCTGAAATATCAACTTGGCATGACTTATGGCGGAAAAGTAGGACACAGGACCCATGGCAGCCGCCCTCGCTTTCCACGCTTCATTTGCCAGGCCGCGAAATGTGAATGTGCCAGGACCCAGCTCCTCCTTCTGCCGCTGTTAAACCCGTGTTCAACAAGCAACGCACACATGTCATCAGCCAGATGGCAACGAACCCATTCGAGAGCCCACCCCAAAGACACCCATTCCCTCCTCGCCGATGACCTTGCCTGCCGCCTGCTGTTTGATGAAAGTTATTTGGAATTTATTTGGGAGGCCCAGAGAAATTATGCAAATGCATTCGGTCTGTTTGATTTGGTTTTGCGGTGAGGCCTCGCAATTAGCTTCGGCAAATGCGTTTTTCATTTCCCCCAATGGCAGAGCGTTCGATGCATTTCAATTACTGCCCCAATTAAAAGTCGGGCGGGGCCAAAAATAATTAATAAAACGAACGCTGTTTGCACCCTAATCGATTTGTATTACGCGTAATTAAAGTAGATGAACGGAATTGAGAGGTATTTAGTAAATCTCTCTGCTATGTAGTTGAGAGGTCCTTTGGAGGGATTTAATTATGATATTTAGTTACTTAATCTGCTATATATTTGAGAGCTATTTTCCACGCATTTCATTACGATATTTAATTACTAAATTAAGCGTTACTAGTAGTTATTTTTTTTTTTAATATATGGCAGAGATGTTTGCTGGAGATATTTAGCTTTATTTCCACAAGCTTTAAAGAGATGTTTTGACCTTAAATTTAAGCAAGCTCTCCCTGCTTTTATTTGTATATTTAACTTAGAATAAATTGAGATTTAAGTGCTTGCAAAGGAGCTGTCAAATAAACTGAAGAAATATTATTGCTCCGGCAAAGATTAGTCGTGTGTTTTAAGGGAACTACCTTTGCATTTTTGTCTGTAAAATTTTCATAATTTATTTCCAGCAAGCTATCTTCATTCTACATTCAAATGGTGCCTGTCACAAGAACTGTCTAGTTTTTCTTAAGATTAAAAACGAATGCCAGGTCTCTTCTCATGAAAAACCTATTTATTTTAGCAGAAGCAGAAACTTAAAAGGAAATAAACGAGTTTTTAGCATCCCAGCTTAAAACTGAATCCTAAGAATTATTTATATTTACACTTATCCTTTAATGTTTCACAAGTAACAGTCTCAAGTACTCCCCTTTTATTACATATTTTAATTAAAGCCTCTAGAGATTTTTCCTTGTTACAACTATTAGGTAACAAACTTATTCTTAAGAATTAACTATAGTTATTAACTATACCCTTTGCTTTGTGAAACATTCACAAGTTACAGTCCCAGGTATTCCTTGATTATCTACACATTTAATTAAAACCTCTCGAGATTTTTTCCCTGTCCCAACTATTAGGTAACCAACAGTTAGAACGCCACCTTATGCTTCATCCTTTCGAATTTGTTTATGCTCATGTCTAGTCTAGTTTTTCTTAAGTTTTAAAACAGATGCCAGGTATAAAGCTTCTCCTGAAAAATCTATTTATTTGTGCAGTTTAAGAAACAGAAATTAATGAGGAACTGTAGGAATTTCTAGCATCTCAGCTTTGAACTTATCCTTAAGAATTAATTATAGTTACAATTATCCTTTAATGTTTCACAAGTAAGAGTATCAGGTACTCTCCTATTATTAAATACTTTAATTAAAACCTCTAGAGATTTTTTCCGTGTCCCAACTATAAGGTAACCAACTGTTAAAACGCCACCTTATGCTCCATCCCTTCGAATTAGTTTATGCTCATGTCGGAAAGTCCCCTTAACAGTGTAGCCCAGTCGCCATTGTGCCACTTTTAATGCGCTGAAAATAACCATTACAGCAGCCATTATCCCTACGCCCCGCAGCCGAGGAGCCGGGCAACCAGCTCCTAAATGAATCCGCTTACACAAGTGGGGATTGGGTTGGGTCTGGGTCTGGGTCTGGACTTGGGTTTGAGTTTCTGTTTGTGTTTGCTCACCAGTTTGCCGCTGGCCAGGTCCGTGATGGCGATGGTTGCATCCTCGCTGCTGCTTATGATGAGCGTGTTATTGACGCCGGCTGCCACGCCCGTAATGGGAGCCGTGTGGGCGCTGCAAGGATACAATGGACAATGAAGTCAAAAAGGAGGAGGAGCAGGAGGAGCGGGAATGTTTAGATAAATTGCGCCTGCAGAGATTTACAAATTACGCTCAAGGCGATGAGTGGCAAAATGGGAATGATTAAGTAGAGTATAAGTCCTCAACAGAGAGAGAAATTCCTTTTTGAAATTGAAAACTAAATAAAATGTTGAATGAAAAATTCTACATTTTTAAATCATACATTTTTGTTTGGTATTTATTTTTTAAATACTTAAACTTTACTTAGTTTCTCTTTGTGTACTCACTTAATGTGCCCCCGACGCTCGCGATGCGCGACGTGCCAGACGAGTACGCTGGCATCCTCGGAGCCGGTCAGCAGCAGCTCCGGCTCCGATTGCGGGGCCACCAGGAGGCACGTGACTGCCGCAGTGTGTCCTGTCGCAAATGGATGCGAAAAAACAAATGGAAACAAAGGCATTAGAGGAGCAAGAGAGAGTCAGACGTTCATGATTAGCTCGTCTAATGGCTGTACTCACCCTTGAAGATGTGCTCCAGCGAGTTGCTCATGATGTGCCACTGCTGCACGTCCCCGGAGCTGGTGGCCAGGATGAGATGCTGTTTCGATGGCGCAAGCCACACGGCGCGGATCAAGCCCGTGCCCGTCACAGTCATGGTGCGGATCTGCGAGGGCAGCGGGGCAGGCAGCCAGCCGGTGAGCGGCACCAGAAGCGGCACTGCATACCCATCGCACCAGGCCGTGGCCGAGCGTACCGTCATGCTCAGCAGGGAGTTGTCATCGTCGTCGTGCTCCCCGATGGGTCTCAGCCAGGAGATCAGCTGCGAGCCCAGCTGCATGGGATCGCGGGTGAGGACGTCGCTGGACTTGCGGATGGTATAGTAGATCAGCTCAATGTCCCGGTCCAGGATGTAGCAGCGCACGTGCTCGATGAGGCAGCGAAGGTAGCTAATCGATACGGTTTGGACCTTAAATTTAAGGGAAATTAGAAATTAAAATATTTAATTAATAAATAAAAATTAATTATTTTAAATATTCAAGAATTCCGAATATTACTAACAGGAAAATGTCTATAAATATATTTATATTTGATTTGTGGTTACTATATTGTGGTTATAGTGGCAACTACCTTTTTTCCTACACAAATTGCCTTTGAAGTCCTTTTTGAAACTGTTCTTAAGGACCTCCTACGGCTCCTGGCTTTCAATTACAATTACTCCTGCCTTCAATAAACTTTTGTATAGCTGCCAAGTGTCACTCATTATATTTAAATAATTATAAATATTAATTAAATAAATAAAAACTAATTAAGTTAAATATTCAAGAATTCCGAAAATTACTAATAGGAAAATGTCTATAAATATATTTTTATTTGATTTGTAGTTTACACAACCTGAAGTCCTCTTTGCAACTATTCTTAAGGACCTCCTATGGCTCCTGGCTTTCAATTACTATAACTCCTGACTTCAATTACCTTTTGTATAGCTGCCAAGTGTCACTCACCAATAATTGCCTCACTGATTTTCGATAATATGTCAGCCAAAGCTTAATTGGCATTTAACAAAGAAACCCCTTAGAAGTGAACTAAGTACCACCTTCTGTATACATTTCTAATTGATTAAAAACCAATATATCCTATTGGAATGTAAGTGGCAACAAAGCAGAGTTAATTAAATTAGGTGACAGAGTATTATTTGCAAATACTTGAGATAAATTAAGATATTATTTACTCATTCCTGGCTAATTCTATTTCTAGGTCAGTGGTTTAAAGCCTTTTAAGGCGTCTGGGCCAAAATCGATTAAGTAAAGTCTCAAATAACATTTCGGGCTTGATTGAAGTGGGCGTTAATTAGAGGCAAAATGGCTCATATTTTATTTATGCTTCAGTTGCCATAGCTGCCCGGCGGGCCTGCAAATATTGGCAGTAAAAACTGCATCATTAAATTTGCATTTCGTTCATTTCATTCGAGAGGGGAAAATAGCACAAAAAAAAAGAACGTTAATTTGATTGGAAGGACACACATACGCTCCGGCAGCGAGTCACAAAAGTTTAATTGCATACTTTCCGGAGCCAAATAAGGCGAATTCAAACAGAATAAACCCGAATAAAATGAAATTAAATTAGCTGGCTGGCTGGAGGAGGAAGGCGTGGGGATCAGAGAACAATGCCGGCTGGCAAACTGCAGCGAAACAATTAAGCAAGCGAATTAAAAATAGCGCCGACAGCTGTCCGAGATTTGCTTAAATGTTGCAGTTTCAACATGAAAGGAACCAAGAGAAGCATCCGCCATAAAAATATATATAAGCCTTTACTTGATTATCACATTAACCTAGACTTTTTTGTGAGCCTTTTTAACTGTCTGTTTTAATTAAAATAAAAAAACTATTGGGCAAGTTTTTGTTAGTGGCTATGAGGGGATTATATGCGGAGATTTTTGAACTTGCCTTTATGGAAATAAATAATTCATAGTGGATAAATGAACGGGGTAAGTACTTAAAAGGTTATTCCAATTTTATGAACAGACTTTAAACGATTTTTTGAGGTTAAAGAAGGAGAAACTTCTTTATCCTAATTTTGTCTGTTAAAACTCGAATCGTGAGAGTTTTTAAAAATATATTATATTATCTTAAATAATTTTTATTACCTCTCTTCCACCAAAACCTATTAGGTTATTTTATATTACATTATTTAATTTTCTGAGTCACCGACTACCTCTCATCGATTGCGGACGTCTGTTACATATCTCCCGGCAGTTATCTTCGATCTACGAACGTTTTTTCTTCTTTTCCTTTCTTATCTCTTACGCTTACGCGAAGCCTACAAACCCAAAAAAAAAAAAAAAACAACCTTGTAACCATGGCCCCCGGGCCTCCCAACTTAGGGGACAACCGCTTTGCCTCCTTAAGCGATAGCCCAAAAACTAAGAAAAAAAGACCTTACCAAAAGTTTCCAGAGGAATTCCCTGAATTACCTGAAACAGTGCAAAAAAACCCTAAATTTATAATCATCACTGCCAAAAACTCGGAAAAAGCCATCTCAGACTTTTCCTGCTTTGCCGTTCATCGTGCACTCAATCTAATCAGCAAAGAAATCATCTCCATTTCCACCCTTCGGGACGGAAATCTCCTGATCTTAGTGAAAACTAAAGAAGTTGCCGAGAAATTTATAAAAATCGATCGTCTACACGGAATCTGTGAAGTGGAAGTCAAGTACCATGAGGCACTTAACTTCGTAAAGGGAACCATCTATGCTCCTTACTTAATCAACATTCCAGAAGCAGAAATAAAGAAGGAACTAAGATCCCAGAATGTCTACGACATATTCAAATTCTCCCGGACAACCGACGGGGTCTCCAAGGCCACTGGCGTGATCTTGGTAACCTTCGACTTATACACCCTCCCAAGCAAACTGGACATCTGTTGGCACACCGTCAAGGTCAGAGAATACATACCCAACCCAATGAGATGCAAAAATTGCCAAAAAATTGGACACACGGCCAAACACTGCAAGAACACCGCAATTTGCGGGACCTGCAATCTCCCTCCTCACGCTCCAGAAACATGCACACGTGTAGAATGTGCAAACTGCGCTGATAAGCATCCCGCCTCTTCACCCGTCTGCCCAACATACCAACAACAAAAAGAACTGCTCCGGATCAAAACTACAAAGAAATGCAGCATGCGCGAAGCCAAAATTATCCACAAGCAACAACAACATCAATTCTTATCGACAAACAGATCTACGTCCACCTTCGCGACCGTCGTCGCTCCAAAACATCCATCGACAACACAAACAACAACACCAGAAAATCATCAAAACAAGCGAACCATCATCAACAAAACAGCCACAGCCGCTCCGTCTTCCTCTCCCTCTCCTTTTCCCTCTCGCTCTCCCGCTCCCTCTCCCCCTTCCACTCCCCACCACCCTGATGCCCAACCTCCTCCATCAACCTCCTCCTATAGTTCAAACCCTACCGCAAAATATCGACACAATGAATTGATAAAAAGAACTCGAGCCCTCTGTAGAGAAGCACGAGATCTCCTAACTCCTACCGATTTGTCACCAGATTCAAACAGTCCAGAACCACAATCTAAGAACCCACCAAGCGACTCAGACTCATCTATGGATTTTGATGAATAGCAGATAACTCTTTTCAAATCCCCTCCAAATATAAGCCGTTAAACATCCCATATATCCACCCAGAATGTCACTAAAAATAACTCAATGGAATATAAATGGTTTATTTAACAATTATAACGAACTTTCCCTTATGATAAACGACCTCTCACCTGATGTTTTATGCCTGCAAGAAACCCACTTGCCCCACAACTTCCAAAACTTCATCTGTCCAAAAGCCTATACAGGCTATTTTTACAATTTCCCCTATAACACAACCAACAAGCAAGGTGTTGGGGTGCTCGTTAAGCGACACATCCCTCATACCCATAAAGAAATAAATTCGACAGTCCTCTGCAGTGCCCTTCAACTTGAACTTGATAGGCCAATTACCATTATAAATATCTACATACCCCCGTCTCAAGCATTCACCAGCAGTGATTTACTTAACATCAAGAATCAATTCCCTGGCGCCCTCTTAATGTTAGGGGACTTTAATGCATGGAGCCCCCTATGGGGATCGCCAGTACCAAACAACCGTGGAAAAATCTTAGAGCGAGCCATAGCTGACTCCAACTTGATCACCCTGAACGACGGCACAGCAACCCACCTATCCACCCACAACACATTTACACACGTAGATGTTTCGCTGATTTCGCCACAAATTGCCCACATAGCCGACTGGTCTATTTCGAAAACTCCACACGGGAGCGATCATTTCCCAATTCATATTAAGTTGGCTCTAAGTCTAAACCCTGACAATACTCCTCCTCCCCCAAAATATAAAACCGACCTTGCTGACTGGGATCGTTTCCGGAGGGAATGTTCAAACTTTTCCGGAAAATCGAAAGCATATAGCATCAACCACCAAGTTGCCCAAATCACCAAATGCATTCGAGCCGCAGCTAATAGCAGTATCCCACAAACTAAAAGGATCAGACATAAAGCCAAAGTTCCCTGGTGGAACAACAGGCTCCAGGAACTCAGGGACGAAAAGCAAGCTCTTTTTCATACGTTTAAGTCAGGCATGACCACAACAAACTTGTTAATGTACAAAAAATGTAACTCCCGGTTCAAAAAAGCCGTCCTGACAGCAAAACGATCTTGTATAGAAAAATTCACGTCCCAAATCTCGCCCCTGTCCACCTGCAAAAAGGTATGGTCCGACATCAAGCGCATAGCCGGCGTACCTCCCACAAATATAAAATACTTAAAAACTGAAAGTGGTATCGTCACCTGTGAAAGGAAAATAGCTGAGGAATTTGGGCTTACTTGGGCAAACT
>VNJW01004394.1:0-13629 GCA_008042615.1 Drosophila auraria | reverse complement strand
CAGTGCACAATTTATTCATTTCTGGAATCCTCATGCAAATACTTCTGCAGAAATTAATATGAAAACCATTAAACTGATTTTTACAGCTTTTCTTGTACATAGATTTAGTTAATTCATAATAATTGCAAGATTTCACGGCGAAAAAACCATGCCACCGAAAACCTATTTATTTTGTTTATTGATTTTGCTTTTGTGCAGAATAGTTCCTGAAAATTATGCTAAGCCTTCAGCAAAAACCAATATATTTTGTGAGACCGTTTTGTCTAATGAGCAATCAATATATTTTTTAGATACAATTTTATGAATTAGAGTCGGTATATTCTATCGAACTCATTTTTTGTCTGGTATTTTTTTTCGATAAACCGATAAGTTTTTCAATTAATGAGAAATTAATGTATTAATCTCTCATTGAAAGTGCCGTATAGTCGTCTTGCTCGCACTTAGGCAAAACCCTATGGTTGCTGTCAAGCCTCTAATTAATGAGCCAATTAATGAAGTTTTTAATACAGTGTCATAATGCTATTACGAATTTCTTATGATATTTTCTATCGAAGAACTTGGTGAAAATATTTATTTTAAAATCTTAAGACTGAAAGTCCTTCGAAAATGTGTCTAAAAGTAAATAATAGAAACTTCTACCTATATTTTCTGTGGTAAAATATTTCATGGCATACTTTTAGACATATTTTTATGTGATTTTGAACTTCTTTTAAATTGATATACACGAATTTGTCACAGAGTGATTTAAAGGACTTGGAAAATATATTTTAGTACTCAAACCACTTGAAAATCTGTCTAAGAGTCTGCAATGAAAGCTTCTAACTTAGTTTTTAGTAGTTAAACATATCATTGCATACTTTGAGATAGTTTTCCAAGAGATTTTATTTTATTTTGGATCTTTTCATTACTAAATTTAATTAAAATTCAGTTAATTTCCCATTGCAGTGATCCGCGTTTTGCGAAAGATTCGCCACAAACGTGAATCTCGATGCACGCTGGGAGTTTTCTCCGGTTTCAGTTGACAGCTTCGGCTTTCAAGACCCGCTGCTCGCCCTGTTCCCGATTCTCCCCTTGCCCATTACGCCCATTACGCCCTCCCACATGCCGCTCCTCCTTCCCCCTGGTGATTACACAAAATTGAATGCCCGTGCATCCTCTCCGTGGCTGCGGCTACATCCTTACACGATTCCACGTCTCTGGCCCCATTCCCTGTCCGCGTCCCTGTCTGTGTGTCAATTTGAGTGTTGAAAAGTGGTCTCCAGTGGCGGCGGTTTAGTTTGCTTTTCGCGTCTCCCAATCTGTGTCCCCTTTTCCGTCGCGATTCTCCTGCCCCTTCGCTGGATTCTCCTACGGAGATTCGCGAATTTCTGCTTGCCATTTGTGTGCAGATAACTTTGTTGGTCGCCCTGTTTGTTGTTTCCCGCATATATGTACGTGGAATGCGTGTGTTTTATTTATACGCCACTCCCCCAAATAGACAGAGACCCCTTCTTAGTCCTAGCTCCCTCTCATCCCTTAAGATTGAGGGTGGAGCCACCCACAAATCCAAATTCAAATTCAATAGCTGACGAAGGAAGAAGTTTTGCTACTTAGGCAGCAAAAGTATTCCGGAGATACATTTGCAAAGCCTAGGATGTAGTTTTCTACGGCAAATCAATGCCGAAATACAGTCGGTAAACAAAGTATGCCTTCTTAGTTATTCCTAAGCTCACAGTATACGAAAGTGCTGCAGAAATCTCCTAGCGTTTTGAAATCACTTCAAAAGATGCCTTAAACTATGCCAGAAATAAACAAAATTGCACTGATTTTGGTGCCTCACACATCTTATCTGATTTGGTCTTTCGAGCCGGATAATAACCATACAACCCCAGGAAAATAAGACTCAATAAAACTATTTTAAAAGCCAAACCTAATTCCAAATTCCTAATTTCTTCTAAAACCTTCTATAAAATATTACATTTCACACCAACTTAGTAATATATAGTTAAATCTCTAATAAGATTTTCTAATAAAAATATCAAAGGAACAAAAATACTATCTCTTCTTTTGTTTTATGTTATTTTTCCTTTTATCAATTTAATTCTTAGGTAAACACTCGTTAAACATCCTGAGTACAAGCAAACATAAAGTTCGGTTCGCTTAATTACAACACGCACTGTGCTCACTCCGGGACACGGGAACAAGTTGTTGCACATAGTTCCATCTACTAAGTTCCCAAGCTCCCGGGCTGTTCCCTCACACATCCCTCATATCCCAGGAATCCCTCTAGGAGTCGCTAAGTAGAGCAAAGAACATTCTCGTTACTTGTTTCTTGTCGATTGAGCGAACCAACAAAAGCCGCAACAACTTGCCAAGTAAGTTCGAGGAGTCGCTATTTCGACAGAGACCTTCCCGTGCCGAAAAAGTTCGAGGCACCCAAGTTATCGGCCGCAAATAGGTGGCTTGGCTTGTACATATGCAAATGCTGCTCTCTCCCGAGAGACTCTTAGACTCACCTCGAATGTTGTGAAGACGATTTTCTCGATGGAGCCGAAGTAGCGTTCCCACAGGACCTGCGTCTGCTGACGGAGGGCGAAGATGCGTTCCGGGGATATAGAGCGAACGATGTCGGGCACCTAGCGAGAGAGAGAGAGAAAGTGGTAAGTTATGGTAATACCCGGCGTATACGTAGTCCCAGCTTAATAGATGCAACTCATAGCCGAAACACCTGAGTCTGAGCCACAATGCGCATTAATTTACAATGCACAACTTAATTGGTTAAAGGATTGCAGTCACCCATGGGTGCCATCCATCATAATGGCAGGACTCTAGCGCCAGGAGCAGAAATTCAAACAGTTTAAAGAGTTTGCCCATCGAGGCGGCAGCTCGACACAACTCGAGTTGAGCTGGGAGTCGTCCGTGCTCAAGTTTCCTGCTCAAGTTAACTTAATTAATTGCATTTCCTGCCAATAAACTACAAAGGCAAACATGCCAATGGACGGGGGGATTGGAGAATGGGGAACAGGAAGTGCAAGAGGACGAGGTCGTGGAGGATGAGGAGAAGAAGGATTGCAGGCAGAAGGAGAAGAAAAATGGCAAGGCCAGGGCAATTGGCAAACATGGCGCCAAAGACTTTGTCGCGAATGAAAAGCGACAGTAGCAGAAAAGGACATAGAGAGAAATGTATGGGAGAGTTTAGGGAAAGTCTTACAAATCTAGGGAGTGTCTGGGGATTTCTTGAAATAAAAATAGGTATCGTAAAGAAATAAATATAAAAATAATTATCAGCTTCTTCAACAATTTCTAGCTAATTAATAAGCTCTTTTACAGCTTATTTTTCCCTCTGCATCACCAAAAGCAGAAGCAGGCGCAAGAGCGTGAAGAAAAAGGACACTGGCAGGCAGGCAAACAACTGAATCAGGACACCCTCACACCGACGCCTCGCGTCCTTCCCCCAGAAGGAAGGAGTGTCAAAGCGCTTTGGCTGCGAAGGAACACGAAAAGGTGCAGACACTTGGACAAACAGTTGCGAGCCACTCACCTGGCTCTGATTGGGAAATCTTTGCCGCAAACAGAGGCCAACAGAGGGTTAAGCGCAATCCTAATGGAGGAGCCAAGGCCTTGAGTGGGATTTTAAGTCCCAATCCCCTTCCCTTGGCTAGGAATAAGTAAAGGTTAAGCTGCAGCAGCTGCTTGTTGCTATGAACTTCCCTGACTAGTTAGTTACAGAGATTCACTATGTTTTCTTTTAATTTCAAGTCTAACGAGAGTCAGTGGCTTCCATTTGGTAGAAATATTATCTTTAAAAATCAATCAAGTTGGACAGACTGCAACTGACATTCTTCTTTGCCTTAAAATTAATTTCTCTTTCCAGTTTCTTTATCGCCCTGCAGGCCAAGGACACCTGAGCTAACTGGCCAGAGCAGGTGCACAAATCTGAAAAGTCTTGGCAGAATATTCATCAATGGCCAATGGCTGGCCAATAAAAAAGTGCAACAAATATTTGCGACTCGGCAAAGTGACAGCTAGGGCTTGGTATTTATGTGGGTTACCAACCCAATACCAAAAAAAAGTTCCTCAACAGCCCAACATAAACAATGGAAAGTTTTCGCTTTTTAGACAAGCGAATGAAAACCGCTTTGGCCAAACGACTCCGAAAGTGGCACACAAACTGCCACAGTCCTGCTCAATATTTCATATACATATATATAGGGGCTATATATATCCCAACTATAGATATCAATACTATAAATGGACGGAGCTTACCTGCAGCAGGAGCCGCTCATCGGCCCAAATGGCGGCCTGCTTCCAATCGATTTTCGATTCAAATGGCAACACCCAGGCGTTGGACAATAGCACGGGAATGCAGCCGGCCTGCAGGGCTTCAAGGAATCTGCAAAAAATGAAATGAAAAAAATAAAGCAATGAAAAAATTGGAATTGTGCAAAATGTAAAATGAAAATTGTTTTTTTCTTTATGTTTTTCAACCATTTTTTATGGTTTGTGCTTACCTAAAGGAACCCAAGCGACGTCCGCGCGGCACCAGGCAGAAAGTGGAATTTTGCAGTAAAGTCTCGTAGTCGTACCTGCAAAGAGGGAGAGAGAGAGCGGAAACAGAACATGTAAATTAGTGAGAGCCATGGCATTGCATAATGGGGATTCTGCAGCAATTAATCGAACAATGGCCAGGGCACAAGGCGACGAAAATGCGACCCCAAGGAGATGTCGACATCCGTGGAGAACTCGGCCCCTGCATTACAATATGATAATGGGTTTTGGGGAGGGAAAGTAAGGGAAGTAACATAACGACTTGCAAATAGCTCAAATGGGCCGAAGATAGGCGGAAATAGTTTTAGTTTTCGGTTAGCACAGATTGGAACTCATTATGGAGTTACTTTCCTAACTGTTAACATAATTTTTGGCCTTGAAAATATAAGAGGAATCTTTTATAACTGAGAAATTAAACTAAAGGGTCTTTATTTTATGATTTAACCTTAACTAACATACCCAAAGCCTGATAATTATCTTCTTGCTACAAGGTTACTTTTCCCTTAACCAGCTTACATTGTTTTTTCTGGGTTAATTTCCTTGCAAAATCTCTTGCTTTGCTGCCTGGTAATTGAATACGTTTTCATTCAACTCGTTTCTGCAGCTTTGCTCTTTGATATTTGGGCAAAATTCCTGTAATTCCAGCTTAATGCTCAACAGGGCGTATGCTTAGAATTTGCTAACATTACTCATACGCCACGTTATCCCTCTACGCAAAGCGGAAAAGCATAAAGTGGGGTTGCTTTCGAGCCAAGACCACAGTGCGCATTTTGTGCGGCCACTTTAATCTTTAATTCGAAAATCAAAGCCACGAAATGCATCAAACTGCCATAATACCCATACGCCATGTACGCCAAACATTGATTCAGGTGAGTGGGGGAGGTTTTGGAGTTTAGAGGGGAAAGCGCGGGACTTAACCGGGAGCATTGGTTGGCTGGCAGTTTACAAGTTAAGTTGCGCGTAAAATTACATGTAGTTGGGCATGTTCTGCCCTCCAGGCCACCCACACACACAGCACACCCTCTATGTATCATCCTACTGGCCACCCATTGCCCTAGCCCCTCTTTTGATCCTAAAACTCCCCTAAATGGTCAGCAATTTGAGCTCGCGTTTTAAAAGCAAAATCAGCGAAAAAAAGACCCAGAACGAAATGGTATTAGGAAACTGCATGCGCAGCTTTTTGGACATTGACAACGCACCAAAAAAAAGCAGGCAAGCGAGCGAGAGAGAAAGCAGGAGCCCGCCGGAACCCGGCTGCAACAGTTCTAGACTTCGTTATGAATAATCTTGAGCAAACAACATAAATTGCATGTTGGCCTGCCTCTGACATTTTGGCGAGAGTTGAAAAATTACACTGCCAAATGCATAGGCAGGCAACTTGCTAAGAGAATGAGGGAAAAGGAGCAAAAAGACGGATGATAAAGTTTACCCGGAACACAATTACGCAATGCACACGCAAGCAATACTGGGGTTTCAGGGGAACTAGCTTTATGAGCTATATAATTTTGCAATGGAAACTTGCAATAAAAGTTTTTCTTTTAATTTGAATTTATTAAATACTAAAGAAAAATTTTGTAGGCAACATTTATCTAGCAACATTTTTGTAAGAAATTTTTGTAGCGTTCGATTTAAGTTTTAAAATTAGCTTCCCCATGAGTTAAAATATAATTTAATAATTGTGTTTTAAACATGTTTTCACTTTAACGCCCCCTGTTTTAGGTAACAATATTCACACGGTTGCTTTCTTACTTGATTTTATTGCTAAGCTACAATTTTCTAGAAACATATGTATAGGAACATTTCTTTGGAAACATATTATTCGATTTGTTTGATCTTAGTTTGTATACTAGTTGCTTTATAGGTTAGGATATAATTTACTAAATGTTACTTAAATATGTTTCTTATTTAACAAACTCTGCTTTAAGTAGCGAGTATAAGGCGGTAGCTTTCTTACTTGTTTTGTTGCCTAGCAACATTTTTCTAGTAACATTTGGGTAGGAACATTTCTCTGAAACTTGTTAGACTTAAGTTTTTATACAAGCTGCTCTATAAGTTAGGATATAATTTATTAAGTGTTACTTTGAAAAGTATTTTTAATTTAAGAAACTCTGCTTTAAGTAACGAGTATCAGACGGTAGCTTTCCTTCTTGATTTTGTTTTCTAGCAAAATTTTTTTTGTGCATTTTCCGCCATGTTAGATTAAAGTTTTTATAGTACCTGACCTATAAAAAAGGTGATTTAGGCATGCTTTTAATTATAACAAAAACGACTTTAGATGCCGACTATAAAGTGTAAGTTTTCTTATTTATTTCCAGGTTATTCCATTTCTTTTTGGATTAATGGCTTTTACCGATTCGAAATGAGATTAGCAAGATTTTTTTATTGCATTTAATTTATGCCAGCGAGGAATTGCTTCTGGTTCTTGTGTTGTGCTGAGGATGGGGCGTGGTTTTGGCCTAACTAATTAGACAACATTATGCATACGGCTTGTACGAAGGAGAGTACATGTGTAGGAACACTTGCTGCTCCTTCTGATGCAGGTCAGTGCACCAGGCGCTATCCTGAACCTGAAAAACCCTTCTGCGCCCCCTTAGATGTTCGCCTGTTAGTTAGTTGTTTAAGCAATTAAGAGCCGCCAACATGCAACGTTGCTGTTGTTGCCGCCGCTGTTTAGACATCAGCTTAGTTATCCCCTTCGCGCCGAGGAACTTTAATTAAATGATTTTTAGCTTTCCGCCAAGTTAAGCGAACAGTTCTGTTCGGTTCAGTTAAGTTCGGTTGGTGTTCTATGTGTTCTCTGTTCTCTGCTCAGTGTTTACTGGGTACTGGGTTCATGCAAGCAAAACTTTTGCTATTTACACGCGTTTTGTTGTCAAAAGTTGTGTTGTTGCCAGTCCTGCTGCTCCTGCTGCTGCTTCTGCTCCTGCTTCTGGTTTTGAAATAGAAATGTTTCTGCTAGTGCCGCCGGCCATGCGCCTAGTTAAGCTGGAAAAGCGGAAAAGCTTGGCCACTTCATTAGCCATTAGACAGTTGGCGGCAGCAACGGCGGCAGGGAAATTAACTCGCATTCACAATTTGTTTGCAGGGCGCCTACTCCAGAATGCAGCAGTAATTAATATGGCTTTTCATTTCCATCCCCTCATCATTTGCATATTTATAGGCTACTGCGGTTAAACTGCTCCTTCACAGGAATTTTCTCTACAAAGAAATGGCTCCATTTGAAAAGTTTGTCAACTTGCGTGTTTTAATATTTAACTTTACAGCTTGCGTGTTGTTTTTCGTAAGCAACAAGTTGCCTTAAAAGCATTGGCAAGTGTTCCAAGAAGGCACTTCAGGGCCAAGAGTGTCGCAGTAATTAATAGTGATTAAGTATCTTTATTTTTTAAAATGTTGAAGCAAAAATAAATGAAAAAGAACTTGTTAATAAAGAAGTTGTCCGTAAACTTTTCTCCAGCCGTAAAGAAAATATTTCTTTGCGAATTCATGAACCAGTTTATGGCAGCAAGAAGTTATGGCTTTCTTTTATTGCCTTTTTAAAAAGTCCTGGGGAAAAGTTTGCTCAATAACATTTCAGAACATACCACGAGAAATTACTTAGTTAAATCATTCAAAGTTCATTCTCTGCCCACCTGTTGCCAAGATTTACCCAGAGATTTACGAAGGGGAAATTCCACCGGAGAGAGGCCACAAAGTGAGTCACTTCAGTTCATGTCAATTGCTTGAGCCTAGGCCAGCAGAAAATTAACATAAGCAACTGACAGGAGGCAGGAGGCGGAAGGCCTCCCTGCTCGCAGCAGGCATATAATTTAAGTGGTTTCCAGCTGTCAAAGGTTGCCCTCCCCGCCTGTGGTCTCATTTTGCTTCTCTGGATTTTTTTCCTCATTGATGCTCGTGGAAATTCTGGTTCCCGGAGCTGATTGAGTGACTGACGGCGCTCCTGACGTTGTGATTTCCCATTTAGTCTCATCATTGAGGCTTTGCCTTTGACAGGTGGAATGTAATCCACCTTTTGTAGTTTTTCGCATATCGGCTCGAGACTGCTTCAACTTTTCGCTTTTTTATTTCCTGCCACGCACTTATGTATCGTTCTTTTGTGCAGCGGAATTCTGTGCTGTCATCTAAGAGCTCTCGAGAGCTCTTATATTTCCTTTCGGGTTTCGGTGGCGTATACGCAACATTTAGTTAATTGCTGCAAAGTGAACTGGCTGGGCCGGGCTGGGATTACTTGTCAGCTGCAGCAGAATGCAAAATTAATTAAAAAGAACCTAAAACAGCAGAAATTAAAGCAGCAAAGAAATGAAAGCAAAAAAAAAACTATAATATAAAATGAGCAAAAAAGGCAGACGGCAATGTCAGGCAAAATAAAAAAAAACTCCAGTTGGCAAAAAGTTTAGCGTGGATGAAGAGAGAAATTGCGATGAATTTCAATGAAAATTAAATATTTCAAAACCAGCATTTGAAATAAAGACAATTTGGAAAGCATTTCGAATGCACTGCAAGTCCCCAGAAAGCAGAAAACAGAAAGCAAAAAGAAGAAAGCAGAAAGCAGAGTGCAACACAAACAAAAAATCAAACAAAAGGAGCAGATAGAAAAAAAAGGGCACACACAACACCCGCACGCAGGAAAATTGTGGAAAAAAGAGGGAGGGGCGGCGGTAAAAACGCAGCTGCAAAAGTTGCCATTGCCATTGTTTGCCCAGAAAGCAGTTGCAGCAGCAGAGCCATGGCAAAAAGATGATAAGAAGGACCAAAGCAGCGGCACCAAGGATACAGACAAAACAAAAATAAATACCTACGAATTTTAATTAATTTTTTTGTTTACTTAGACACAAAAAAAAAGGTTGAAAGTGCTAAAAATGTTTAGTTTTATGCTATAGAAGTAGAAAAAAATATTGCAATATATTTTGCAGACATTTTTAAACAACTTTAAAGAGATAGAAAATTATTGCATACTTTTAGGTGCCTTTTATGGAGTTTTTAAAGGGTTTTACATATTTGTGTCCCCTTTTTATATAATTTTTAGCTGTTAAATCATTATTTAAATATTTTAAGCAGTCAAAGCATGAGTTTATTAATGGTATTATTAAATTTTTGATTAATGAAATTTTCTTTTATTTTCTCTCTGCTGGGCAGCGTCAGTATGAGCATAAAAATAAGTGGGGGACGGCGGCGAAACATTAAACATGGCGCATTAGTTACAAGTGCAAAGCTCGCGTCAAGCGCTGTCAAGAGACCGCCCTCATCCCCAGCATCCAGCATCCTTTCCACTCTCTGTGTTCTCTGTTCGGCAGGACACTCTTGTGGCCATTTCCCTCGGTTTTCTTTGTGACCATCGTCGGGGTAGTCGCTTGTCGCCAGCTCGTGATAATGGCTCATAATGAAAGCAAAAAAGCATAACCGCATGAAGACGCCGTGCAATTGCGAATGCAGCTCACACACACAGCACAAAATGCGTAAGGGAAACCATTTCTCCCCCATCCTGTCTTTAGGGAGGGTGTCGGCAAGAAATACATGAAAAACAAATGCATTTATGATTATTACAGAAATTCTAAGACGTTGTTATGCCCCAACTAGGAATGGGCGGGGAGCTATCGGTTGTTGATGTGAAAAAAAATATAAAATGTAATGTTAAAGAGATTCTGTTCTCTTCTCTTTAGAATGCTTTAAGGTTTTTATTTTACTTCTTTATATATTTTTGAATAAAATATTAATCTAAAGAATGATAATTAATATGCATTCAAACTTTCTAGAATTCTTTTGATTTAAAATAACCAAAAATTCAATGAATATTTTCATACATCAACTCTGTCGGCGCATCATCGGCCATATGAAAAGTTCCTTGGGGGAAAGTCTGGTTATTATTTTGCTCAGCTCATGGCAGGTCCTTATGCCCAGGACATTAAGGCAATGGCCGGCAATTACTTGGCACGTTTTTTGGGGCAACTCACACCGACACACAGCGATATAATAGTAAAAGGGGAAATAGGAGAAAGTACTCAAAGAAATTGCCATTGCACAACTCGCTTTTCCTTGGCGGGCACGAGCTGGCGCCTTCTGTTCCACCTGGCACACTCTCCCCACCTTGCCACCTTGCCAATCCTGCTTCGGCTCCTGCTTCTGCAAGTGTGTCGCCTTTTTAAAGTGATTTATGTGGAAATCTGAGATTAACGTGGAAAGTGGCAACGGAAAAGTAAGGCAAGAGAGGCGCGACGGGGCGAGGGAGCCTCCTCGAACAGGTGCAATGACGGCAGCTGCACCTTGCACCAAGAGCCAAAAGTTTGCACTCGTCCTCCGCCTTCGTCCTGCTTGTTGTTGATAATGATGATGCTGGCATGAAAATTTATTACTTGGGAAATTACATTATGAAAAATGCATAAAGCCGGAGATCCCGGCGGGGCGAAGGGAACGAGGGAACAGGAAAGGGTCCTGTAATGAGTCGACAGCCAAAGAAGGGATTCTTCCTTCGTTTTCATATGTTTAAATTAGTTTGCATGTTCGAAAAGGGAGCTGCATTTCAAATTAACTTTTCCGCGTTCGAGGGGGATGCGCGCTCAAAGATCGAAATTACATATTTTTTAATAAAGTCGAACGACAGGAGATGGATTTTTCGCTCGAACTTAAGGAATATTTATTAATTGAATGGGGATTTACAATGGAGAACCATGTGTGTAAGAATTTCTAATAGCAAAACACAAAGTTTGAATTCGATAAATTGATTTGATGTCGATAGGTTAAGCATTCTTGTTTTCGATAATTCCATTTAAGATTTAGTTATAAGTTTTGGTATTCGGTATTTTTATTAAGAGTTATAAGTTGGTAATTTTAAAGAGAACAAACTGGGCACATTGAGAGAAAGAAACGAAAAAGTAAGACGCGCCAAGGAGATACAAAATTGAAACGCCTTTGTAAAACTAAATTAAATAAGTGAATAAATATGAAGAAAACATCGAATCCAATGTCTTTTGCCGAACTTTAACATCTTTCAATTTTGTCTTATAAAGTTGCGACGCGTTCTCAATTTTTGGTGCGTTTTACATGTGTCTGGTTACGGAGTCCGAAGCGGACAATTAATGGAATTGGTATAGATTGATTATGTTTAAGGTATTGCTGTCACAAACCCGACGTCGAATTTGTTTGTAGGCATACCTTTTCATAAAACAATACACCCAGTCAGGGAAACAGGGATCAAGCCGTGATCAAATTGTAAACTTCAATAAGAAGTCGTGAATGTGTGAAACAGACGCCGAGGTGCATAAGTGTAGGTACCCAGTTTCGTCAGATTTCCAAGATTCTGCAAGCGTGTGAGAGAGACAGAGACAGCAAGGGCTGTATAAGCGTTGGTGTGCAGAAGTTTTGCCGAAGCGACGAGAAAATCCGTGTCCATATAAGGAAACAGACGCCGAAAAACAGAATTCTACAAACGTGTGAAAGAGAACAGAGACAGGCGTTGCTGTGCAGAAATTTGTCGACGAGAAAAGCCGTGTGCATATGTGTGAGACAGACGCCGAGGTACAGAAGTGTTAGTGGACAAATTTGATCAGTTTGGCGAGCGTGTGTTGCAGACTTCGTGCCACGCAGAACTTTGATTAAAAGCCTTGTTTTGTTTGGGTGACTAAAGACGGCTATGAGCAGGGGCATAGCTGGCCGCCAGGGCAAATAAATCACCCCCACCGTGTTCCTAAACAATTCAAGAAGCTTAATGAGTCAATATAATTTGCGAAGCCTCAAAATGTCGTCCGATGAGGAAACTTTAAACACAACAGTATGTGAAAGTAAAGAACGAGACGCCAGTGAAGACAAAAGTGATTTAATAGCCATGTTACAGGCCCTACGCTCAGACATTAAGGGTATTCAGCGGGATATCCACACCGCCCATGTGGGTATTAAAAATAATCAGAGTGAAATAAAGTCTCTTGCTGATCGTCAATTAAAACAGTTTGAGTATATGCGTGATATTAACAATGATTCCCTAGAAAATACAAATTTCGATAGGAAAATTCCGGATACAGTCGAGGCCAATATAAATGATGTTCCTCAAGTTCACGGCTGTGTAAACTCACAAGAACATGCCAACGTTCCAGAAGTCGTCGCGCAATTATCCCAAAACAACGTGCAGCTACATGATTTACCAAAATTTTCTGGAAATACGGAGGACTGGCCGCTCTTTAAAAGAACCTATGACGATTCTACTAACATTTTCCGTTATAATAGTTTACAGAATCTGATGCGTTTGCGCAAATGCCTAGTTGGAGAAGCCAAAGAAGCTGTAGCATCCCTACTAATTTACCCTGATAACGTACGAGATGTGATCGAGGAACTGGAGTTCAGGTTTGGTCGCCCAGAGTTGCTGATTCGCTCGCAATTGGCCAGGATTAGAGAATTTCCAAAGGTTGCATATAACAAACCCGAGCAGATTGTCACCTTTGCAACAAATGTCCGTGGGGTGGTTCATTTTCTGTCAGCGGCAAACCACAAGGAACATTTAAACAATCCGATCTTATTGGAAGAACTTTTAACAAAACTGCCCACTCATTTACAGATGGACTGGCTTCGAGTCGATGAAGGGAAACAGGTGGCTCCGTCTATTGCCAAATTTTCTGAATGGCTGAGTTCAATTGCAAGAGTCGTCGGCCGTTTACCAGCTGTAGTAGATACTTCAGGGAGACAATTCATCGCTCGAAACACAAAGCCAATATTTATTGCCAACACACAGACAGCGGTGGAATGCATTCTATGCAAAGAATGCCATGATCTGGAATCCTGCAAAATGTGGAAGGAGAACGACACGAAATCGCGCTGGAATATTGTCAAAGAACATCGTTTATGTTTCGCATGTCTCAGAAAGGGGCATAATGCCCAGAATTGCCGAATTAAACAAGCCTGTCCGTTCGAAGGTTGCCAATATACGCATCACAGCAGTTTACATAATGTCTCACAGATACAAAATCTACAAACAACAGATCCCAAACCATTACTCAATTGCAGTTCCGGAATTACTAGCTCTAGCCCATACCTGTTTAAGGTGATTCCAGTGGTATTATATGGACAAAACGGTAATATAGAAACATATGCAATGTTTGACGACGGAAGTTCAGTTACCTT
>VNJW01004393.1:0-11639 GCA_008042615.1 Drosophila auraria | reverse complement strand
GTGAGGTTGGAGTCAACCGCAATGAGGACACCGCCCCCTCGCCTGGAAGGCCGATCTAGCCTGTACGTTGTGTACACAGCTGGAAAAACTTCGGAGCTTAGAATCTCCGGCTTTAACCAGGTTTCTGTGAGCACAATCACCTGGGATGCAAATGAAAGACTATCAGAATACAATTTGGGAAGCTTACTACGTAAGCCTCTTGCATTCTGATAGGAAAGAAGAAGAGAATTGGTTAGTTTTTTGAAGCGGACGACGTAGATGGCACAGCGGTTTTGTCCGGCCTGGGTAAACTAACCCCTACAGGCCGTTTTTTCTTTTTCTTAGCTTCGTACTCCTTAACAACAACATACTTAGGCCAGAAGGCAGCAGAGCATATTGTGTTAAAAAGTTCGTCAGGGATATTTATTTTGAAAGATGAAATATCCCTAGCATAAGAAAATTTGAATTTTTCCACCTTAATTTTGGATTCATCATTTAACCAACTAAATGCTAACCTTCAAGTGCAAATCTATAGCTATAGTTTTTTTTTTTGTTTCCTTACTATACTTCTAAATAAAGCTTTTAAAAGCGAATCTTTAAAAATATATAAGTATGTGGGAATCTAACTTCGCCATCTGGCAACCTTATTGTAACACAAACGCCGATTGGTCACACTAACCCAACGAAAGCGTCGCTACAAGACAACATTTTATCTCTGCATCTCTTATTTAACCAACTATAGTATATGCTAACCCAAGAGTGCAAATCTATAGCTATAGTGTTTTTGGTTTCCTTACAATACCACTAAATAAAGCGGATCTATAAAAATATATAGATATGTGGCAATCTAATTTCGCCATCTGGCAACATTATTTTAACACAAACGCCGATTGGGCACACTAACTCAACGAAAGCAACGCTACAAGAAAACATTTGAACTCTGCATAAATATTAATTTTATTTAATTTATTAATAAGGTTATAATCTAAGCGCGTTACTTACCATATGGTTGTATCGAATTATCATAGATAGATATCTATGTTTTCTGTGCATTTATAAATAGTTGTAATTATAATTTAAAAGCTGTTATTGTCCAACGATGTAATAAATATTTTACAAATTTACCAGAGACTTACTTATATTTGCATATGACTCCCTCAATTACCGAAATGTTCCATATTTCTCAGATAGCAAAAGGCACTTCAAAAGTTTCTTTAGCTGATTGTTTTCTCTCTTGAATGAGCGAATGGAAATCGATTAGTTTTTATTGCAATATTGCCAGGGGAACCGAAAAGAACCGACCCTATCAGTGGACACGGGCGGCCACGAAGCTAATTGATTCCAACCGATTCCAGTGCTCCACTTGGCTCCCTATAAAAGCTGGCCATCTCCGAATGTTCGGCACTTCAGTTTGAGGATCATGAAATTCCTGACCGTATTCGCATTCGCCTGTGGTAAGTAGCCAGCCTCATCACTCCAACGTTTGACAAACTAAAAGTAGCCGCCGTCCTCTTGTTAGTGGCTACGTTCGTGGTGCTCCACGGCGTCTATGGCTCCCCGTTGCCGGCGCCTAATCCCGAGCCAAGTCCTAAGGCCGATCCCGCGCCCAAGGCGGAGCCAGCAGCCAACCCGGAACCCGTGCCCAACCCCAACCCTGGGCCTGGTCCGAACCCATCGCCGGCAGTCTCTCCATCGGGACCCAATGGCCCCCAGCCCGCCGGAGGTGATGCCAACTTCGTGGCCCTATCGGCCAACGGAGAGGTTCCATCACCGGAAGCTGCACCCCTGAAGATGGACGATGCCACGGCCGCTTAACCACGGTTACAGAGCAGCAGCAGCAGCTGGATCCTACAGGAGCCTGCACACAAGCACACAAGCACACAAGGATGACACGCACACACATATATATCTATATTAATTTCTGGTACTTGATGTATGTATGCACTTATGTATTCCAACTTCCAGCATGGGCATTAATAAAATTGCAGAAATAATATATTGCCGCAGAGCTGTGTCGAGTCTATAAGAAGATCTATAACAGGGATGATCACTCACAGCCCCCAGGCCCCTTAAGGCACTTGAAAAATTCAACAGATAAAAATCCAACAAAAAAATTATCAAAATGTATCATTGCCCTTATGTTGGTACCCTTTGAAAACTAACAAAAGCCCTCTAAGTGTTCTCTTTACCAAACTGATTATAGATTGATTCCCAATTTTTATAGACTTTAAACTACTACAAAAAACCTTCCACATAGCCTACATTGTTATGGCTGTGGCTGCCAAATCCATTTCCCATATCAACTTCCTCAAAACAGATTACTGGGCCACGGCAGTCTCATGACATCGACACCGGCCGGCCGAGAGACCAAGTCACCAGCAGACCAGGCCAGTCAACCGACCGGATTTGCGTAAAAAAAGCACCGGCAAAAAATCACTTACAAAGAGGAAGCGACCACTGCTCCAACTCCAGCCAGTTTTATCAATGAAGGCAGTGTGTAAAGGCAGAGCTGACGACAAAAACCCACCGACGACCGCAGAGACAATGGCATTGGAGGGCATAAAACCACACGATGAAGGCCCATTGATCGGTGCGTCGCGTCTAGCTGGGCTCATCCGCTGGCAGGGCATCATTACCGGGGCTTATTCGCTGTATATAAATCGGGGTATTTACATACACATACTTCTTCCGTCGATCGTAAACCTTATCGGCAAGCCGGGCTCGTTCTCAATCGTTACCAGCAGTGAACAATGTTGAGATATCAATTTACATGTTAACACATCGTGAGTCTCTGAATGGCTGGATGACTGACAAATTGGCAGAGTCGGCGGCTATGAATGAACTCTGGGCAGCATACATATAAGAAGTCATTGATGGGCCCAGCCGGTTTTAGCCCCGGTATAAGCCCCATGGGAAAGTGAGGCTTAGAATGTTATTTGCGAATTCGAAAAGAACCTCCGAACGGTAGCAAGTCAACGGGGGGCCTTTCACATATTAGCGAAATTAGAATAATAATTGGGTTCCATTCAATTCGTCTTAGAAAGCCAACCTTTTAGATTTGTTTCTTTTTTCTTTTAAAATATTCTAAAGAAATATCAACTCTTTTTCTGCTTTATTAAAATTCCAACATACTCCTTTTGATTTCCAACCAGTAATGCCTCAAACTAGTTTACGACCGCCTTTTAATATTCACAGCGAACTTCACATTATTAAGATTCTTTATTGAAATGCTTAAAACGGTCCTAGAATGGGATATGGAAGACCTTTATGAAGATCGTACCACTTCGGCTTTCCTTTGGCAACCATCAGCAAGGCCAGCCCGACAAAAACTAGGAATTTAAAAAAGTAAAGAAAACTATAAATATATTCCAGGAGTTTGTGTCTAAGTATACCTATGATATTTACCGCCTTCATCTGCCACAAGAATGTGTCCAATTCCCTTAACTTACTCCAACTTGGAGAACGCTAATAAGATCCGGTTAATCCCATTTGCCGATTTGTTACTGTAAAAGGTGTGAACTAAACGTGTTTGTGTACTAATCCGTCAATAATTCCCTGATCTAGAAACCTCAATGTGTAAAACCACCAATTAGTGTTTTAAGCACACCTTTTGGATACATCTAATTAGACCCAAACCGCAAATTCATAAATATAATCATTCGAAGAGTGGAGGCTGAAAAAAGGCAATTCATACAATTAAATCGATATAAATTATAAATCATTTTCAATCATTTTTTTATATTCCTTTTTGCAACTTTTGCCAACTGAAAATGTGCCAAAAAAAACATCAAAAGCGGCATAATTATAACAAATACAAAAACCTACTTAATTATATTATCAACGGCAAAAAATTTAAAAACAATGCGAGGAACAAAAGCAAAAAATTTTCGTTGTTTAACTGGAGTAAGGGAGTCCGGGTAAATGGAGGGGGGAGTGGAATGAACGGCAGCTGGCAGCACATTAATTTATAATTATTTGGGCTACCATCAAAGGGTTAATCAGAACAAGTGCCACTTGGTTGGAGGCCCAGACGTGAAAGTCGTAAGGAAAATGGGTAACGACCTGCTGTATACTCTGCGTTATATATTTTCTGTGTAACATACAATGAACATGTTTCTTGTATATTTTTTTAACTTAATATATTGTTGAAATTATATTATAAAATATATGAAGTTTTGCGATTTATAAATAAATAAAAAACGGAGTAACTAATATATTGTTGACATGACTCAAAGTGGTTTTTTATGTATTAGGGTGTTGTTGTCTGATTTGCCTGCGTGAAGCAATGAGCAGTGTGCTGGACTTTGAATTTGATGATTCCGAGTTCAATTTAAAGACGCGAATATCAATATGATTTCGGCACGAAATATATATTTTTCGATGTTGTTGTGTGATTTGCCTCCGTGGAGCGATAGGTAGTGTGCTGGACTATGAATTTGATGGTCCCAAGCCCGAATTAAAGTTGCATATATTAATACGGTTTGTACACATGTTTTCTATTTTTGAATAACGATAAACTATATATTTATTCTGTTTACAGCTGACAGACTTCTTAACTTGAATAATAAAGGCAGCATACCCGCACTCCGGGTAAGTGTATCGCCGAGCTGAACTCTCAAACTCATGTGGTGCGGATCTGAGAAACAGAAACAGCCACCGAAATCCATTTTGTGGTCTGCTGGCTTTTTGATTATTATTTTCGGAGAGGGAGAGGCAAATTCGAAATTAATTTCCCCAACTGTGCGGGTGCCTAAACCGTGGAGCAGTGAAAACTGGGTACACTTCAGATGAGAATTGCATAAACAGACTCGGCATCACAGTCGCAGGCGCGTCGCCAGTTGCCCGCCTCATTAGAGCTAATCAAACTGAATGCTCTAATCAAAGTGGTTTGATTGCAAATCATTTTCACTCACACTTTCAGCTTTTCACTTTCAATCCGATTGATTGGGCGCAAATGGGGGCGGCGGCGGGAAAATGGCGAAACAACGAGCGCAGAAAACGAATGCGGAGAAATTAGCAAATCGTGAAACCGAAACCGCAAACAGCCATCAAATCGACGGCCTGGCCTGCAGGAGACAGGCGACAGGCGACAGGCGTGGGAGCCACGTCAGAGAATCCAGGAATCGCCAACAGACCGATGAATATCAACCAGGTTCAGAATTCGTGTCTTATCGGAGTCTTACGCTCGCGTGATTTGTGTGATTTGCGATTGTTTAAACAATTAAAGTTGGTCCGAACTTGGGGCCAACTCCTGCGGAAGACCACGCACAATGCTAGGACGTGACCTGGAGCCACGTTACCAGCAATTAACTGATTAGCCACTCGCTGGTGACACACAAACTAAGCCGACCTCGGATGGCTAAGTAAAATAATGGGAACACTGTCAACAAACATTAACTTAAAATGATAAAAAATATTTGCTAAAAAATGAAAGAAAATCTGAATAAATGCTTCTTTAATTCTTTAATTTCTCCATTAATCTTAACAAGACTCGAAAGATTAATATAATTTTAATTAATTAATTCAGCATCTAACAGGAGTATAAGATTTAAGATACATATACTTATCATTGCCTTGGCAACCTTATTTCCAAAAAAAAAAAAAAACAACTTAATTAACCTTTACTTTACTCTTCAACTTACACTCACAGTTATTTCCTTTAAAACTAGAAGCTTTTTAATCAGAATTCCAAATTTATGAAAGTGTTAAACTGCCACTCAAAATAGCTTTCAATTAAGAAAAGCCATAATCGGCTTAAATTTGATTCCATCCAATTTATAACAAATATTGCCAGCCAATTTGATTAAAATTAAATCGGTTTTAATTCGGACGGCAATTCAACATGTGTCAGACTTCTAAAAGACAAACTGAACGATTAAAAGGCGGTCAGATCAGCGCTTTAGACTCCACTGTGTATAAATATTTATTTGGGAAACCTAAACAATTATTATAAAATCAGTCACATCCGCTGGGAGGCTGCAAAGGCATTAGCAAATGAGCTTTGATTTGTTTATTGTTCGGCGGCTGATTAAAAAGGTCTTTGTTTTCCGTGTGAGTTTGTCGATTCTGCGTGTTTCAGATGCGGTCCATCATAAGCAAGCGGAAATCAGTGATTGATAAGCATCGGCGAAATGACAAATTAATTGATTGAAAATGGCCGGAGAATGAATCATTTGATAAAGCTTTGTGCCATCTCAGTCGGTGCGTGTGGTCGACCCCGAAGGTCGGGAGCAGTATCGATGATAAAGGATTGGCAAAGGACGTCAAATTAATTAATTGCCACGGGAGGCCGTGACTGGCTTAGGCTTAGGCTTCGGTTCGGACCTAATAGAGCGTTTAGGCGGGCTCTCAATTAATTAAAACCGAATCCCAGGAGCCTCGGTCTCTACCTGGGACTCCCTCCAGTCGAACACCTGGCCGTGGCTGCAATCGCAACACTTCACTGCTGAGTGGGCACTACTTAGCCGGCACTCACACTGCGCTGGTCACCTTCCAAATGACTTTTGTATCGATTGGAGGAGTCCGAGGACAATGGACATTAAAGCGCATTCGATGCGCCGCAGGACAGGAAACGGAAACGAAAAACAATCGAACACGTCGATTCGCATTCAGCGGAGACATCCTGCGGTGTCTTTGTGCCGCCTCAAGTGAATCCTGGCCCATGAATGAACCAAAAAATTGCCTACACGAAAATACATTTCCACTCATTGTGAATTTATAAACATTTTAGCCCAAGCTGGGAAATCTTTCATCTGCCAGCCGGCAAGTTTCCAGTTTCCGTCTCTGAAAAACGTTGTCTTACCCATTTTAATCTGCGAAAGGCAAACAACAATAATGCGTACCTCCTGGCATCGGAGCCCTCTTTAGCATTTAATATGCAAATATTACTTTTTCAAGTTTAATTGTCAGTTGACAAGTTCCTAGGCCAGGGGACTGGAACAAAGAATTGTTTATGATATTTTGGCAATGAATATGATGGTTCCGAAAGGGATAAAGGGGAGCATGTTAATTCAGGTTTACTCAGCGACATAAATAAATGAGTTTTTCTTTGCTTTTCAGGTCGCATACTTGTTCCCTTTGCATTTCTAGGAAGAACAGAATGCCAATCTGAACCCTTTCTATTTCTATTTTGTGTTACTTATCAGCGAGAAGCTTAAATATATGCCAGTTGAACAAACACAAAGTGTTTGCTTAGCTGCGAAAGCGACCGACTAAAATGGGGCCACGATAAGGTTTCATTCACGGCTGTGTGTCCTGGACGACTCCGACATCCTCTTGTTCCCGCAATCGGACAGCAATCAAGATCCAATTACAAATAAAGGCCTCAAATCATAAACAATATTAAACAGGCAACACAATGGCCATCATTTTGCGGCATTTGCGTTTTGTATCTTTCAGATAAGATTCCATTTCCATTTCCTGTGACAGGCAAGCAGCCGAGTTGTCGGCTTCAATAAATGAGAGCTTAAAGTGGAAGAAGGGGTTAAATTAAAGTCAATAGAAAATGGTTGGTTACTTGGATACATATTTTAATCATTGTCTTGGTAGACTTTAATCTTTCCTTGCCGAAATTACATTAAGGCGAATAATACAATTATTTAGAGGAGAAAAGGTTATGTTAATCTTCCTCATATCTCTTTGGGCTGACATATTTCTGTGTAAGTAATCATCTCGGGCGAGTTAAACAAGCCCAGAACTCATTCCTGCTGTCTATAAAAGCTGTCATCAACATGACAAAGCGGCTTTGCCTTTTTGGGACGAATGCTTTTGGTGGGCGGATTGAGTCTTGTGGACGAGTAACATAAATGAAATGAAAGATGGTAGCTGTGGCTGATTATATGCCAAAGAAATGTGTGGGTATGCCTGGCTTTTTTTTCGTTTTGTTTTTAGGCTCATAATGGATTGTCGTGTGCCTCAAATATAAATATCATTCTCGCATTTTAGTGTGTGTTTTTATGAAATTTATTTTCGTATATTTTCATGTTTGATTACGTGACAAATTTTCGGAATGCGGCTCGTAAAACGAACGTCGGAGTTGAACACACTCAAGCCTTGTGAGTTTTGTCGGCTGATGCACTCTCGAAAGGATTAGGTAAACGAGATAACGTAAATGAAGTGCGATTGCCGAGCTGTATCACCAATCTTCCCCCAAAATCCGTATTTATCAAATTAAAATTGTGCTCTCCTTGAGCACATTCCATCTCTCGGAATCATTTGCATAATGATTGCTCCTCCGGCGGCGGAACCGCATTCCAGTCCCTTCCGAGGCCGGCAATAAAACTAATGAAAAGTGTTGAGCTAACAAAATGCACATCATAAATTACAGACATTTCGGGAACCCAAGCTGAGAGGCCAGCGGGGACGATCCTCAAAACCGAAAGTCTGCATAAATCTTTCAAACGAAAGACGCTCTCAAGCGGCGTCTGGTCCATTTAAAACCCATGAAAGGCGACACTTTTACCCCGAACTGAATTCCGGTTAAGGCACCCATCATCTTCTCCATTCCCAGCCAGAAAACTAGAGCAATCGAACGAGATCAGCGAAGAAAGACAGAGAGAGACAACAGGTAGCCCGGGTCAGGTAGGTTTCGGCTCAAACCAAAGGGCCGAGTCCAAGGAGACAAATTGCGTCAACACGGCGCCCTAGCATCTTTTATTACGGATTCCATAATTAAGAAAGTAGATCCAGACGAATCTATATGATTTACAATCAGGGATCTTTATTGCTAGTGAGAATATTCGAGGTTCTGAGGAAGCGTTTTCGAAAAATTCCGAAGACTTTAGAAGAAATCTTCCAGTTAAATAATATTTTATTGAATTGTTAGTAACGTTAACAAAGCCTATAACAATATTAGTTCTGGTGGCAAAAGAAATTGTATATTAACTCGTATAAATGTAATTTAATCGTTTCCAGGCTTTGAGCTTGGCAAGGATCTTGACAGGACTAGCTTTCGCATATATATTATCTATAATTACTCTATAATTACTTTTCAACAATATCAATAAGATATAGGTTCTTTAAATGTCTGCTTTTCCTGTTTCACGTCTTAGTTAGTCTGCGAATTCGCAGGGAATACTATTTCTGGACTATGATTGCTTGATCACCCAAATGCTTGGGTCCGCCCTAAAGTCAGTCAGCTCAGTAACCAAGTGATGAACGATTTCAAGGAATGCATCCCCAATTCAGCTTGTGGTAAGCGAAAGATTTACACAGAGAGAAGTTTTAAGCAAAAATTAACTCAAAGTGAGAAAATATGTACTCAAATAAGACAAATAATACAAATAAAAATACACAGAGAGAGATTTTAAGGAAAATTTGACTAACATTGAGAAAATATGTACTCAAATAATGACCGAGTCCATTTGTTCTTACTTTGAGATAATTTTTACTCAGTTTGAGTACAATTATTAAGAAAATAAATACTGATATTGAAAATTTTATGGCGTTGTTTTAAGAACTTTTATGCTCAACGTAAGTACAAAATTTACCTTATCTAAGAACGAATAATTCTCCATTTACAATCTGTAAATGGCGTAGATGGCGTAGCTTCTGTATGTTAATATGTTAAAGTTAAATGGATATAAATATTATATAAAGCCTGTAAAAGCCAACTTACATTTCTTAAACACATTCAGATTGGGTCAGATTGAGACCCAAGCACTCTAAGCATTGCGCCACGCAATCAAAGGCCACGTAAATCAAAGGGCAGAGTCGAGGACTGTAGTACTCAATAGTAGACACATACCTGCTCCCAATTCTCCATGAAAGTTGTACATATTTCAGGACCTTAAGTCCGACAGGGGCTTCACTACATGAATTTCCCCGATCGCAACCGATTCCCCATGAAAGTAAAAAATATTTCAGGACCGAAAGTCCCACTGGATAGCTGCATTTATTGACTAGGGGTGCTTGCACTAGGTAAAAACCCCTATTATGTAATATATTTTACAGCTATATCTGCCAACTAGCAGGAGCTGCTCCTACTGGAGGAGGATCACATTATTGCCGTCTTGCGACAGTTGATCCTGGGGTATAATGTCCGATTTGACGTTAGTCCGCCGAGTGTGAACCATCTTCCCGGTGAAATCGTTGGCGATGTCCTGGGAACTGAAGTCGTAGAGAGTCTTCAGTTGACCGCCGATCACCTGCTGGGTCCTGGATCTAGAGCTGGACACAACGCTAATGAAGGGTGCAGCGTCGCCGAGATGCCACAGGCAGAGGCAAGCTGATGGATCAATTGAAAGGGTAATCTCAAGGAGTCTCGGACATTCTTAAGGACTTACAGAATATACCGAACAGACGGATGTAGTGCATGGTGCGAGATTTAGTTGTAGACTGTAGCGATATCGGATAGCTTTCCACCGATTTGGACTATCCGTAACGCATCAAATTTGTTCCGCCAAAATATTTAAATCAAACGCGCAATTTGAGGGTTTTCTCAACTTCCCATAACTAACACATCCGATTTTTATTGGCTGGATATGTGTGAGTGAGTGTGACTAACTAATAGCCTGAAGACGGGAAGAGGTCTTCCTTCGGTTTCCTGGTTGGGCGCCTGGTCGTCCCTTCAAGCTGGCCATTAATCTGCTCGATTTCCTTTCTGATCCTCCGACGCAGATCGCTGAGCAATCGGATGTACTTCTTCTTATGCGAAAGCTCAGTGCTTGGCTCCCGCCTGTCCTCCACCTGCCTCTTGGCCTCCTGATCGACCAGCGAATCGACCTCCGATCCGGGCAGTTGTGGGCTCGATTTCTGGCATTGTTCCAGGCGTTGGCGCGCATTGATCAGCTTGACTTGTGTCTCCAAGAGCTTGCGATTGGTCGCCTTTATTTGGGCAGACAAGGCAGTCCTCTCCCGCTTGAGCTTGGCCACTTCGTTCTGCGCCGTGCTTATGGCGGTGAACAGAATCGCAGACTGCTTCTCAAAGTCCTTGGTCTTGGCCTTCTCCTCTGCGAGCCTCCTCCGAAGCTCACTGATCTTTCCACCACTTGTAGCGGCGGAGTCGCGAGGTGCTGGCGTGTGGTTCGATATTACCATTACAAAGTCTTTGCGGTCAGTCGGCGAAGGGAGAGGGAGATAATTGAGATTGCCGGAATCACCTGGCAGAGAATCGCCCTTAGATGGTGGGTCCTCCAAAGCATCATGCACCGAATCGCTCTTGGGTGGCTTAGCTTGCGGAGAATCGCTCTTAGGCCCACGCTCCCCTGGAGAATCGCCCTTGGGTGGCAGAACTAACGGAGAATCGCCCTTGGGTGGCTGAACTCGGGGAGAATCGCTCTTAGGATCGCCCTTCGGTGGCTGAACTTGCGGAAAATCGCCCTTGGGTGGCAGAACTAACGGAGAATCGCCTTTGGGTGGCTGAACTCGAGGAGAATCGCTCTTAGGATCGCCCTTCGGTGGCTGAACTCGCGGATAAACGCCCCTGGGGGGGCTAGCTGGATAATAAGTATCCAACGATCCAGGCGGAAGTTTTACTGGCAGATATTTCCAAGAATAGTCATTGGGTTGCAGACCTTTCGGAGAATCGCTCTTAGGATCGCCCTTTGGTGGCTGAACTTGCGGAAAATCGCCTTTGGGTGGCAGAATTAATGGAGAATCGCCCTTGGGTGGCTGTGCTCGCGGAGAATCGCTCTTAGGATCGCCCTTCGGTGGCTGAACTT
>VNJW01004392.1:0-12010 GCA_008042615.1 Drosophila auraria | reverse complement strand
TTTGAGCTATCGGGCTGAAATTTTCAGCATAGTCTTATTTCTTTAGCACGCAGTATATATGTCGGAACGGCCGAAATCGGACCACTATATCCTATAGCTGCCATAGGAATGATGGCGAAATTAATGTACAAAAATTTTTAATTTCTCTGTTTTTCAACGAATTTCTATAAATTTCGAGATATAGTCGTTTTTTATAGTTCTAGAATTACGGTTTTAATTTCATTAAGATCGGACAACTATATCATATAGCTGCCATAGAAGGGATCGGTCGATTTATATGAAAATGTAAAATTCTACATGTAAAATGTAAAATTTACAAAATTTACATAATTTGACATTTTTTTTTACATTACCAAATTGGATCGATTTTCAATGATCCAATTGCTGACTGCAAGGGTATATAAACTTCGGTTTACCGAAGTTAGCTTTCTTTCTCGTTTTCCTCTCTGTTTATTGTTATTTATTGAATCGTTTTACTTTTCCCCTCCAAATATATTAAATTATTCCTTCTTCAAATATCCGATGTAAGCGTACATTTTTTTGTAATTCTAAAATTGGTATTAAGATCATATTTCAGTGTTGGACCGCATGACGTGAGGTCAGCGCAAAGGGGAAAAAAGCAAAGTGGAGCTGATCCCTCGGCCACTGCTCTAATCTCCTGACCAAGTTGTGGCTTTGCATCATTTCCCTGAACTTACTCGACTCGGATCATTTGCTATACACATATACCCTGCCAAAATGGGAACTATTCAATTCTTAACAAATCTGGAAAAAACAGGGGTATAAAGGCACAGTTCTAGAGATTATAAATTAAAAGCAGAAGACATCAGTTTGGTGATACTGATCATAAAAAAAATATCGCTAAATAGAGCATTTATTATTACTAATAAAATAAATACTAATTAAAATCAAGTTGGCTAAAGTTCAGGAAAATGATGTAATTTTCTATAAATAATACCATAATATTCCTTTATTTTTAACCGATCCTTATTAGGATTCCTCCATACCAATAAGGGACCTTCACTTACCAACTGACTCAACCATGACTTGAGGTATCCGGGACGTCGACCAGATAAGATTAACCTTCCCTGCTGCTAAAGCAATTTGAGTTGGCCAAGTCCGAGGCAATTTGCAGCACAAATCAACGGCATGCAAAGCACTTTTGGTTTATTTCGTTGATTGTTCCCACAATTTTCGTACAATGCCGGAAAATGTACGTGCCCCAACGTTGTTACTGTAATTACCCTAAAAAAAAAGAGAGAAAAAAATACCCAAAGCGAACTGAAACTAAAGAAGATGAGGGGAAAAAATAACTCATACAACGTGAAAATTCTTTTCAAATGTCAGACAAAGGCAAAATCTCTGAAGGCGGGGGTGCACGCGGGGATTCCCGCTGCCTGACAGACTCGAAAGATCTCCCAGATGCGCGAGCCCAGCACTGTAATCGTGCCCAGTTTTTCGGATAGGACAGTGAAGATGTAGCTGAAAAGATACTGTATGGGAAGATCACGTACGCCGTATGGCTCGAGATGGGGGCGTCATTTACATTGCCTTCGAAGCAGGGAGCTTAGAGCCAGGATCGGAGCATCTCGTTGGATCGTGAGCGTGTGAATCAAAAGCAAAAGTGAGCGATGATCGGGCCAACTCAGGCCGAGAGGGGTCTTGAGAAGGAGACGACATCCCCTGCTCCTAATACCCACTCTCGTAGATCTGTGAAACGTGATCTTAAAATGAAAACGTGCAGCCTTATTATTGAGATGTCGAGAGTCTTGCTTGAGAAATGAAAGAAAGGATTTTTAAGACTTGAAAATGAAAGGAAAATCCTAAGACTTAAATGCTGCGGAGGGGAATTTAAAACTTAATTATTTGATACTTAAAAAAGTACTAAGCAAGTTGGAAAGTAATATTTATTAATGTCTATTTCTTTTTCCCTAAACTCAATTTAATTAATTAGTGTTGACAACCTTAAAAGGATTACATGTTTAAAGCTGATAGTGGTCAGAAATTAAGTTATCTTGATAAGTTGTCATGCACCTGTCCCCAGAGATAATGTCATTACCTACCCATTAGGAAAATGTCCATCAAGTAAGTTCCTTCCGCTTAGCATTTCAATCGGAGTTGGAACCCCTTTCAAAATGTTTAGAGTCCTCCTTCAGTTAAGTGTTCCGAAAACCTCCGAGATAATTCTGCGATGGACTTTCTACTTCTCCAAACTCTTTGGAGTTTCTAACTTTTGCTTAAAGACGACCAGCAAAGGTCAACTGCAGGTGGAGGAATCAAGTTGGAGGTGGAAATGGTTTAGCGCCATATTCCGCTTAGCCCATCTATTAGTATTTTCCTCTCTATACGTTTACTGGCTCCTTGGTAGAATTGATTCAGCGGAGACGGCTCTGCAAGCATGCCGATTTATGTTGAATGTCTGCGGCAACCTGTGCATCATAAGACTTCAGCTCTGTCAGGGTCCAGAGTGCACTCAGTTAATCAATGGATATCTGCAAGTTATTCAAAGAGTTCGAGACACTTGCCACCAGAACCAGAAACGAATGGGGTTCGGCGGCAAACAGGAGCTGGTTCTATTATCTCTAATGGTGGCTGGCCTAGTTCATGAGGAAATCTTCATGTTCGGACTATTTCAGGTGAAAGCAAACGCAATATTCTTCATAAGCTGGATACCGGACTCCTACATCTCCATGGGCAACCAGTTGTTAATGCACTTTGCCTTTGTGTGGTATCTGACTTTGGGTCTTCAATTCGCCGATTTGAATGAATATGTTCGGGCCCAGTTGCGTTTCCAACTTGAGGATCTGGAAGCACAGCCCACCCGTAAGAAACTGAGAAAGGCCCGCAGGAATTTGATCAAGTGTTTAGCTCTTCATCGGGACCTTCTTTCCCTGACATCCCGGTTCCAGAGGGTTTTCGATCTGACACTATTTATTGTACTGGTCCAGAATTGCTTGAGCATCGCTGCGTTCTCGTACAAAGTTGTCGTCCAGCTGCATCTCGAGTGGTTCTGGTTGTGGTCTAAGACTATTATAAAGATAGTGAGCATGCTACTTCTCTGCTTATCGGTGCAAAGAGCAGGCCTTCAATTCGGACTGATTCGTCGACTGATGTTCGAGAACTGCTATCTAAGCGAAATTAGGGATTGGCAGAGAAAGGTGAGCGAGTCTTACAGAAAATAGGATTTTGTCAAGAGTTTTCCGGTTTTTAATTGATATTTTCCACAGCTGGACATTTTCTTTACCAATCTAAGCCTCTACGAGCTTCGGGTCTGTCCGCTGGGATTATTCAATGTGTCCAATGAGCTGCTTTTGGAATTCCTTGCCGCCTTGATCAACTTTTTTGTTGTCGCCATTCAATTTGGAATGCAGGAGAGGGTTCTCTTAAGAACCCCTAAACACTTCACTGCAAAATTCGCTTAGCTAAGTCCATGAGAATATAACACACAAAATGTATATTAATAATTTGTTATTCCAAGATAAAGTGCTCCACAAAATAATATTGTTATTTGTTAACCGAAGGTTAAATTTAAAGTTAAATTTTGTTTTTTTTTATAAATGCATCTAAGTTTATTAATTAAAGGTTACAGCTAAATAGCTATTTTGTTGTTTTACCGTTCAATATACCCCTAAATATTATCAAATTCTTTAACTGGAGGTTAAATGTTCTATATCTTTGATAGTACACGCTTACTTGAATAATTAAAGACTACAGCATTAATAAATCATATTTATTAGTATTTTTTTTTATGGTATTACTTAATAGCTAACCACTAAATATTATCCTTATTTGTTAACCGGAGGTTAAATGTTATATTTCTTTGATAGTAAACATCTTTGTTAATTAATCAAAGATTACAGCTTAAAAAAAAAACTTTTCTAAAAATCTTATCAATGTATTACATATTACCTAACCTTTAAATTGGATTGTTATTGGTTAACCAGAGGTTAAATATTTTACTTATTTGGTAGTATTCAATTTACTAAATTTTTACCGTCTAAGGAAGTCTCCACCCAAGGGAGACTTATCTCCACAATAAGTATTATCTTTCATCATCTGTGGCAGACTTTGGCACATTTAATTGACAGTCCCATGGAACCAGAGTTAAGTTGCCATTAACTTAATGCACTTTAAAAGTTGTCGATTAGCGCGAATATTTACTTTATTGTTCATTTCAATCGACGTTGAAAGTAAGCTAGTCATGTTCGACTTCCGGGAATGGAGTGCATCAAAAGTATCCGCCGGAATCCTGCGTGGAATATTCTTTATCGCCGGATACACGGGCATGGTATTCTTTCACTTTAAGAAGGATAATGTGGTAGTCATTAATCGCCTGTGGTGTAAGGGGTTTTCGCTAATCTGGAAATCTGTCCCACTCGGAGTCCATTTATATACGTACCTAATCTGGATTTTGAATAGCCAAAAATATGTGGAAATATTCCTGCACTCTATGGGATTTTTACTAACAACTCCCTGCTATCTGGCAATGATATACGTACAAATTTTTCACGGTAAAAAGGTGATAAAGTTAATAAACGAATATCTGCGAATCTTCCGTCGAGTTCGATCTTTGGCTATTGAGAAGAGATATGGACTTGGAGAGCTTTTCCTGATCCTCCTGTCGATGGTCTGTCAAGTCCAGGAAATTGTCTTTCTGCTGGGATTATTGCACTGGGCCATCAATCTGAAAAATACCATCAACTGGGCTATCTACACCTTCGTCTTAATTTCCAGTAATATAATTTTACGCATCAATTTTGTTTTTTACCTTAGCTTGGGTATACTTTATTCGGAGTTGAATAAATACCTCCGATTCGAGACAAGATTTGAATTGAAATATCAAAGAAGACATCAGCCCTTGTATCAGCAGTTTGGACAGATCCGAAGATTAGGAAATATCCTGAATACTTTTAGGGAGCTATATTATGTGGTCTGTTCCTTGCAGGATATATTGAATAATCACCTAGTTTTTTCCCTGATTCAAAACTTATTGTTAATAATCGTTTTATCTTACCAAATGATATCCGACCTTAACTTTTGCCAGATTTGGTTATGGTTCCTGTTTGTAAAGATCATGATTGATGGTCTTATAGTTACTTTGGCAATTCAAGAGGCAGTTAATCAGCTTGGTTATATTCGGGAAGTTCTTTTAGAGATGTTTTTTATTAGCAATCTGAAATATTGGAGCAAAATGGTGAGTACACTTTTCCTTGAGTTTAAATATTTATTAATATTTATGTGAATTACTTTATCCTAGGTGGAGATATTTGCCACCCATCTTAATTTATGCAAACTGAAGGTTCCATTCCTAGATCTTTTTGATATTTCCAATGAATCATTCCTTGTTATTGTATCTGGCATGGTTAGTTATATAGTTTTTATTGTACAATTTGTAATGCAGTTGCAAAATACATAAGAAAAGTTTATTAAGTGATAAGAAGGGGTCATTTCTTCGGGTATTATTAAGTAAACCCCATTGACAGCTCACGCTCTAATCGGTTTTTGACTTGTCATTAACCAAATGCACCTTGAGTGCAATTGCTTAGAGCAATTATTTCAAGTCCATTTCAAGTGAACTTAAAACCCAAAACCGTTCGGTCATGTTACAGCTCCTTCGTGAGATGAGTGTTCCCAAACTGTCCGCGGGACTCCTGGTCGGAATTTTCCGGTACCTCCAGATCGTTGGAGTGATTCCTTTTCGGCTCATCCAAAGCGAGAAAGGAAATACAGTTTGTAGTCAGAATTGGCTAAAGTGGATCGGTGTTACCAGTCGGCTGGTGGCTCTCTGCGGATTTACCTATTACTTTGTATTTGTCCTCAGTAAGTCGCAGGATCAGGTCATGCAGTTTCTGCATGGCATTCGGATTTTTCTAAGCATTCCCAGCTCTCTCTTGATTGTGGGTTACCAGCTCTTTCGTGGTCCAGAAATTATGGATTTGGTCAGCAGATTTCTGCGTCTTTTCCGGCAAGTGGGAAAACTGCATAAATCGAATCGAAAGGGATTTGGGGGACGGCGAGAATTGGTGCTAATCCTGCTGAAAGTGGCCTGTTTAGTGTACGAGGTTACCTATCAGTGGTTTATGAACTTAAGTGTGTCCTCTCTGGGATACTACATAGAGTGGTGTTGCAACACCTACGTCACCTCTGCCACCAATATGTTTCTGCATATCTACAGCCTGGTATTCCTCTGTCTCGGGGTTCTCTACTCCGAGCTAAATGATTATGCGCGAACCGATCTGGCAGCCCAGCTTCAAGATTTGGATCCTCCCATAAGTCGAAGAAAACAAAGAAAAGTGAGATGTCAGCTGGAGAATTGCCTCGCTCTCTACAGGGAGATATCCGCCGTGAACACAGCATTTCAAGAAATCTTCGAGTTTTCCATCGTTCTGGCCCTATCGCATAAGATCCTGATGTTGGCTTTGTTCGGCTACAGATTAATCATCATCCCGGTTTTTAACAGCTTTGTGATGTGGCTCCTAGTTGTCAAGCACATTTTGGACTTACTTTTGCTGACCCTGTCCGTTCAGGGGGCAGTGAATCAGTTTAGCGTCATCCGTCGACTGAATTTGGAGATCTATGCTGTTAGTGACTTGCCGGAAATTCATTATATGGTAAGTTATAGGGGAAACCTTGAAGTCTAGTCGGTTCAATTATAAGTTGCAACTTAAATTTAAAAGAAAAAACCTTTTATTAAAGTTGCGTTTCTCATAACTGAAAATTTACTTCTGGGCTGGCGCTTTAAAGCGAATTTTGTGCGCTTTACAGCACATTTGGTGCGTTTTGCAGCACCTTTTATGCACTTTTCAGCACATTTGTTGCGCCTAACAGCACTTTTGATGCAATTTACAGAAAATGTTGTGCGCTTTACAGTGAATGTTGTATTTTACAGACATTGTAATCTGTTATTTGTTTATATAACATACTTAGGGCCAACTTTTTAATGTCAGGTTGACTTTTGTCAACCAGATAAATGTTGTTTCGGCGTAATTAAGTCGCCAAAAATCATATTTGCTTTCATCTTACTGACAAATTTTTATCTAGAGCTATTCCTTAGATCAATGAATGTATATAGGGTTTCGAATTTAATCGACAAGACCACGAGGCATTTATTGTTGAAACTTTATCTTAATAATTATTTCTTACAGCTGGAGGTATTCTTCACCCATTTGAATTTCTACCAGTTTCGAGTTCGCATTTGGGGTCTCTGTGATGTCTCTAATGAATTGTTCATCATATATCTATCGGGCTTAATTACCTGGATAGTTTTTATAGCCCAATATACAATGCAGATGAAAAGTGTTTAAGTTGAGATTAATGATAGCAAAAAAAATAGAAGTAAGTATAAAAATATGTATACTAAAAATTCATCCAAAGTTGTATTATTCCCTGCCCTGAAAACCTTTTTAATTATCATAACTACTTAATACTGATTTGAAGCAACATAAAACAATATTTATATACTTGTTAAATAAATAACTGTATACCACATGGAATTGTTTACCCAAATTTAATCCAATTAGCTAAATAAATAAATCGTTTGTCTGATTTATGAGGTCAGGAAGGAACTAAACTTGATTGAATCCCAAGAGTACCGACCTCAGTCATGTTCGAACGCCTTAGGAAGGTGAGCCTGCCGGTGCTCTCGGCTGCTGTCCTCTTCTGCAGCTACCACTATGCCAGAGTCCTGGGAGTGATTTGCTTACGGGTCGACAGGAGGTCTGACCAGTCCTTGGTGGTACGAAAGCACCATCAGTTAAGATGGCTCAGCCTGAGTATGCGTCTCGTGTGCTGTACGGCGATCTGCTGCTTCTGTGCTCCCTCCGTTGCGGAGATCGAGGATCCCTACGACTTCGTCCTGCAATGCCTCCGTCTGACAGCCATTTTCGTAAGCTCCGTCTGCATCGTGGTGGTTCAGGTTGGCTACGAGCACGAGCTCCTCCGGATAATCAACAACTTCCTGCGGCTCTTTCGACGCGTTCGACGTTTGTGGTCCCAGAAAAGGATCGGATTCGGTGGCAAACGGGAGTTTTTCCTGCTACTTATGAAGTCGGCTTGCTTGGTGTACGAACTGTACTGTGAGGTGAATCAGTTAAGGGATTTCCCTAATTCGCTGGTCCTTGTCACCTTGATATGTGAAATGTTCATGGAGATCGGTTCCCTGATGATCATACACATCGGATTCCTGGGTTACCTCAGCGTGGCTGCCCTCTATTCGGAGTGTAACTGCTTTGTGCGTGTGGAGTTGCGTCGCCAGCTGAGGAGCCTGGAGCGTCCTGGCGGCGGTCCTGTCACGCGTCGCCATCTGAGGATCGTTGAGGGCCGTCTGGATGAGTGCATTTCGATCTATGACGAGATCGAACGAGTGGGTCACTCCTTTCACCGCCTCTTAGAGCTGCCCCTTCTCACTGTCCTAACAAGCAAGATCTTTGCCACCACAATCCTGGCCTACGACGTGATCATCCGAGCGGAGCTGTATCCCTACAAGGCCGGAATGTGGGGACTAGTGATCAAGAGTTTCGCCGACGTAATACTCCTAACTCTGGCTGTTCATGAGGCAGTAAGTAGCTCCCGGGTGGTGCGTCGTCTGAGTCTCGAGAATTGTCCCCTCAGCGATCACAAGGAGTGGCATGATAAGGTGAGTCAAGTGATCATCAGGTGATTAGTTATCAAATTCCTTTCTAACTTTAACTTTCAGTGGGTGATGTTCTTGAGTCGACTGAACTTCTTCGAGTTTCGTGTGAGACCCTTGGGCTTGTTTGAGGTCTCCAACGAGGTGATCTTGTTCTTTTTGTCCAGCATGATCACCTATTTCACCTATGTGGTGCAGTACGGGATTCAAACTAATCAGTTGTGAATTAATGATTCTTTATTCTAACAAAAAAATTAAAAAAATATATTTTTAGTTTACTTACAAAACAATTAAAGCAAAGTTTTAAAGATGGAATCAATAAAGGAACATAAATCGAGGAAGTAATTACGGTAATATTGAAGAAATTTTAAGGTCACACTGGAACAGAATCAAATAGGTAATTACCGTTGTATTAAGGAAACTTTAAGGTCACACTGGCACAAAGTGGAAGAGCCAATTACTGAAGAATTAAAGAAACTTTAAGTTTACACTTGCAATAAATCGAAGAAGCAATTACCGTTGTATTACAGAAACTTTAAGGTCACACTGACACAAAATCAAAGAAGCAATTACCTCTGTATTAAAGAAACTATAAAGTCACATCGGCACAAACTCGAAAAGAAATTACTGTACTATTGAAGACAATTTAAGGTCACACTGGCACAAAGTCAAGGAAGCAATTTCTGTAATATTGAAGAAACTTTAGGGACACACTGGCACAAAATCAAAGAAGCAATTACGAATTATGTATTAAGAACGAAACTATAATAATTATAAATATTTGACAAAATGGCATTGTATCCACTTAATTTTTTTTTTTTTCAGTATAAGAATTTTTAAATATTTAATAAATTACATAAATATCTTTTTCATGATCTATTCCTACCTCCAATTTAATATTGACAGTAAGGGCAAAGGTCTTCTATGATAAACTTTACAAATAGTATCTTCCTATATTATATTTCCTATAGCTTGCCTTGTTATTAGAGAATTAAATCTAGATAGAGGCCGCCAACAAATGCTGCGACTGACTGGCTGCTCAGCCAATCGGCAAACAATTACTTAATGGATTAATGACAAAATATTGGTCATGGCTTTGTATTCTCGAATAGTCATGCCGCGAACCCCTCGCTGGCTGAAGGTTCCCAGGATATCCGCGCTGCTGCTCCGCGGTTGCTTCCTCTACGGCACCGTTTTCGGAGTGATTACCTTTCGGATTGAAAGTCAGGAAGACGGGCAACTAGTGACCAGGGATCGCAGAGGTTACAGGTGGATTTGTGTGATTTTTCGACTGTTGGGCAGCTTTTTCTACGGCTACAGCTACAAGGTATGGGCTGGCCAATATACTGCGGATTGGTATCTGCGAGTCTTCTTCGTGCTGCGACTGGCAGGATGTCTGGTGTGCAGTGTCATTATCCTAGTGATGCAGCTTTGGTTTGGAGAGAAGGTACTTCGTTTGGTCAACAGTTACCTGGAGCTCTTTCGTCGCCTAAAATACCTAACTAAATGTGGAGAGCACTCTGGCTTTGGAGGCAGTCATGAGTTGGTTTTGTTGTCCTTTAAAACGGCATCTTTGCTCTTTGTTTTCCTGGCCTTTCGCTTAGAGTTCTCTTCCTGGACACTGCTGACCATGCTCTGTGATTTCTATACCTCCATTGGTACTGGCATGATCATGCATTTTTGCTTTATTGGCTATCTGAGCATAGGGCTCCTTTACAAGGACTTAAATAACTATGTGGACTGCCAATTGAGGGCTCAGTTAGGTTCTCTGAATTCTGAGGGGAGTGAAGAACATCAGCAGCCAACTCGTGAAGCTATGAAAAGTTTGGATGAGTGCTTAAGCCTTTATGAGGAGATCCATCAGCTGACACGCCGGTTCCAGAGGCTCTTCGATCTTCCTCTATTTCTCAGCCTGGCTCAGAGTCTCTCGGCCATGGCCATGGTTTCCTATCATGCCATCCTCCGCAGGCAGTACATCTTTAGCCTTTGGGGTCTGGTGATAAAACTCCTCATGGATGTGGTCCTACTGACGATGTCGGTTCATACAGCCATCAGTGGCTCCCAACTGGTGAAGAGGCTGAGTCTGGATAACTTTTATATAACTGAGAGCAAGAGTTACCATATTAAGGTAAGGATTTATTAAAAAAGTAACTATGCCCTTGATATATCCCTATTTTCTTTTCCAGATGGACCTCTTTCTGGGTCGCCTCACTCATCAAGAACTGCGAGTGCGTCCCCTGGGCCTCTTTGAGGTCTCCAACGAGCTGACCTTGTTCTTTCTCTCGGCAATGGTCACCTACCTGACCTTTCTGGTACAGTATGGCATGCAGTCGCCGCCAGCTTGAATCCGCGTCACGCTTTGGTTGCGGTTCTGCACCCTCCCGAGTCTCGCGGTAGGACACCTGCCCAGTCGACCACCCGTTCACCTGTCCTGCGGTTGCACGCAAATACCAAAAATAATGAATAAAAACGGAATTTACAGAATGCCAGCTAAAAATCGGCTGTTGCCAGGAACCAATTCCCAATTTCCGCCTAACCGTTTCTTCCGCTGCAAACTTTTCCCATGAAAGTTGGTCGCGGCATTAATTAAACATTCATGCTGACGTCAAGCAGAAAATTTATGCGGCTGCATTGCACTGAGAGGAACATTTTAGAAGGAAAATATTATTAAAAACAATGTTTAAAGGTTATGTTTTGATCCAAATCTAGTTTTCCTTTTTTTAATCTTATATTTAAATTGGGAAAATTTATGTAATATATATTTTTATTCTTTATCTGTTATTTTAAATATTACCTTATAAGCCGTGAATTGAAATTAAGAACAGAAGAACTAAATCATACTCGTTACACGTTCCCCGTTTTTTTATTTCTCGTTACTCGTTTTTATACCCTTGCAGAGGGTATTATAATTTTGCCATGATATTTGCAACGCAGTAAAGGAGGCATCTAAGACCCCATAAAGTATATATATTCTTGATCAGCATCACCAGCCGAGTCGATCTAGCCATGTCCGTCTGTCTGTCTGTCCGTCTGTCTGTCCGTCTGTCTGTCCGTCTGTCTGTCCGTCTGTCTGTCCGTCTGTCGGTTTCTACGCGAACTAGTCTCTCAGTTTTTGAGCTATCGGGCTGAAATTTTCAGCATAGTATTATTTCTTTAGCACGCAGTATATATGTCGGAACAGCCGAAATCGGACCACTATATCCTATAGCTGCCATAGGAATAATGGCGAAATTTATGTAAAAAAAATTTTAACTTCTCTGTTTTTCAACGAATTTTTATAAACTTCGAGATATAGTCGTTATTTATAGTTCTAGAATTACGGTTTTAATTTCATTAAGATCGGACAACTATATCATATAGCTGCCATAGAAGGGATCGGTC